>JBBPLF010001039.1:0-12407 GCA_038089615.1 Aureoboletus auriporus
TATGTACCTGTGTTTGTATCACCAAACAACAGCAATTATCCATGTATTTTGTTAAGATTCTATTATCCATGGTGAAAGTCCAAAAACTGTTCCAATGTAGTTATCATTTTACAATGGCCATATCTCCGCCGAATCTGGGCCAAATCACATGATCCAGGTACTGGGTGATAGCCGAGAGTGTGTACTCTAATATGTCTCCCTAAGGCTAAGCAAAATTCCCACAGGTGTTTGCAGTGCACTGGATGCACTGCATCAGTGTTAGTTATTGGAACAGTTTTTGGAGTCACTGTAGCTACTAAAACCAAGATAGATGGAGAAAAACAAGTGAAAGCAGTGGGGAGCATCAAGCTCCCTTCGAGGGAAGTACCAACTACAAAACTGCATGGTCCACAATGACTGGCTGACAAATCCAAGCCTATAGCCATTGTTACAGTTTTCCCTTATGACCCATCTTTTCCTTACATCTATGGACTCATTACTTCTCCTTGTGTCTTTGCAAGACACTTATCTTCTCTTCCTTATTAGTTTTCGTGGTTCCAAACTAGAATCCAGTGGAACCACAACCACAACCCTTCATTTTCAACCGAAACCACAGGGAACTCTTCGGAACCCGTTGGAACCACATTTACACTTTATTTCTTTGTCTAACACTTTTGTCTTCAATTGGAACCACAGGATTTCTTTGGAAATCCTTGGAACCACCATTTCTTACCTAACAGACTACCTATCTCCTTGGCATCGCTCTCTTTATGCAATGCCTCATGTTCCATTATTCACCATCACATACTGTAGCCATAGTACTGCAGATCCTGCCTTACACAGTGTGCAGCAGATACAGCCCTCACTGTGCACACTGGTCTGCACAGTACACATTTTAGTATAAGTAGCAACACATCTCAGCCTGTATTCCTCAGCTAGTTCTACGCAATCCAGCATTGTTACATAGCACTTCCACGAGCCCCAAGTGTGCACATTGGGTAGTGAGATCCTTTATCTCTTTGCTTCGCCCACAACAAGTCTTCAAACTACTTTGAGTGTTCGCTGTGCTATGTTCCAACACCCAGCGTTAACAAAAGAACTAGCTCTTCAACTCCATCTCTGTCACCCAACAGAAAGATATGCCCACCATTTCTGGACAAGAATCACGATGAGGATGGACCATACGTCCCCCTTTTGACTCCTCTGACAATACCCCAACACCGTCAGCACTCTTCGCTCTTCCAGCACCAATCCCCACTGAGGACTGGAGGATCCAGGACGCACCACCTGTCCAACCTAGACAACTGCCATCCCCACTAACTGAAGGTTCAAACTCTGATATAGAAATGTCAGACCAAGGAAACAAAGATACTGAACTCAAAGCTGGACTCCCAGCAGACTTCTCTGGAGATCCAAAGGATGTAATATGTTGGAAGATGGCCATGACCGCCTACTTCAATATGAACCAAAAGTTCTACAACAAAAATGCCAAGGTCCTAACTACTCTTGCCAAGATGAGCAAAGGTCGAGGAACTGCTTTCTCTGAATCAATCTATGTCCAACTCGCCAATGACACACTGAAGGACCTTACCTTCTCTAAACTCATGGAACTATTTGAGAAAACATTCTTCCCTTTCAATTACAAAAACCAAGCAAGAAACCAGTTGGATAAGCTTACACAGCAAGGGAAGAGTGATGCCGGATACACCAACTACATTACTGCTTTCCAGGCCGCAGAGGCCATAGCAGGAATTGACGATGAAACTACCAAGATAAACTACCTTATAAAAGGTCTGGATCCAGACATCTCCACAAAGATCCTCTCTATCAATCCCCTCCCTGACAAACTCTCAGAATGGCTCAGACTTTCTGGAGTATTCCATGCTCAGAACAAGAGGATAGAGGACTTGCAAAAGGGACGAAGAGTAGACTTCCAGGTCAAAGGAAGAACCATCAAAGACCCCAACACCATGGATGTTGACGCTGTTCGCATCAACTTCACCAGACTTTCACCGGTAGAAAGGGCTGAACACATGAAGAACAACAAGTGTTTCAAATGCCACTGGGTAGGATGCCACACCAGGAACCACCCCCAAGACAAAGGTCCTGAGGGACAAGGAAAGAACAACAATCGGGCCCTTCCTCGCCCGCAGAGGAACCCTGCTAGGAATGAACATGTCCAAAAGACTAAGTTCGAGGAGTACCAGGACACCCTTAAAGAAAGGGGTGTCACTGAGGAGGAACTTGTATGCACACTTGACATCCTCTATGATATTGACAAGCCAGAAACCGTTGCCACAATCTGGGTCAAGGAAGAAGAAATCCCAAAGAAGGATCTTTGAGCAGGAGGAAAGGGTTGACGCTCTCCCATCCTGAAGTAATAGCACCTGTGTTCTTGTCTGATCCAAACAGCAAATCTATGCAAATCCCTATCTCACTGTTTGAACAAGAAAACAACCAAATCGTCAGCACATTCGCCCTCATCAACTGTGGAGTGAGTGGGGACTTCATAGATCGCAATCTAGTGAAGAAGAAAGGCTACAAGCAAATATGACTAGACAAACCTAAGAAGGCACAGAATGCGGATGGATCCCCAAATACTGGAGGAATCATCTGCTACAAAGTCATCCTTACCATTTGGATTGGGGAGGTACTGTAAATGAGAAGAGAGATTTCCTCGTTATCAACTGTGGAAAAGAAAACCTGATTCTCAGAATAACATGGCTCTGAGAAACCAACCCTATAATAAACTGGACAACCGGAGAAGTAAAACTCCCAGACAAACCCAAAACACCACAACATGACTTCCCAAAAGTGGTCTGTCAAAGATATCTAGTTCAATACCTAGAGCTAGATCCCAACAAGAAGATAGCCCAACTATGGAGAAAAAGAATAGATAAGCAGATAGAAACCCTAAGGAAAACTACTCTTGCCATGGAACTTGCGGTCCAAGACCCACACAAAGAGGAACCACTTCCCCTAGAATATAATGACTTCACAGACATCTTTGTTGAACAAGAAGGAGATGAACTACCTTCCTCCCAACCATTTGACCACGCCATTGACCTCAATCTGAACTTCATACCCAAAGTAGTGAAGGTATACCTGCTAAACCCAAAAGAAAAGGAAGCTTGCAGAGATTTCATTGATGAGCATCTGAAATTTGGGAAAATCATTCCATCCAAATCCCCGCAAGCCTCCCCATTCTTCTTCATACCAAAAAAGGATGGATCCGTACGCCCCTGCCAAGATTATCGATATCTGAACTCCCACACCACCAAAAATGCCTATTCACTCCCACTCATCTTAGATCTTATTGAGCAGCTCAAAGGGTCAACCATGTTCACCAAAATGGATATCTGATGGGGATATAATAATGTCCTTATTAAACCACAGGATAGATGGAAGGCAGCATTCATAACCCCTATGGGACTCTTTGAACCAACTGTAATGTTCTTCGGCATGTGCAACTCCCCAGCAACGTTTCAAGCTTTGATGAACCATACCTTTGCTGACCTTATAGTGGAAGGATGGCTAATCATCTACATGGATGATATCCTCATTCACTCAAATGACCCAATCATCCATCAAGAATGAACTCAATGAGTACTCCAATGACTCCGAGAACATTGTCTATCGCTGAAACTGAAAAAGTGTTTCTTCGATAAAGCAGAAGTGGAATACCTTGGAATGATCATCTGAGCAGACCGGATTCAGATGGATCCAATAAAACTGAAGGCCATCCACAAATGGCAACCCCCCTGATCTGTAAAAGCAGTCCGATCATTCCTTGGGTTCTGCAATTTCTATAGGAAGTTCATTCCAAACTTCTCCATCAAAACAGGACCCCTACACAATTTGACCAAGAAAGGGGCCAAATGGGAATGGACCAAAGACTGCGACAACACCTTCCTTGCTATCAAACACACATTCACCCAGAAACCAGTCCTTCAAATGCCTGATGTCATGAAACCCTTCACAGTTATGATGGACGCCTCCCTAACAGCCATCAGAGCAGTACTTATGCAGAAGGATAGCAATGGAGACCTTCACCCTTGCACTTACCTGTCCAAAACCCTTTCCCCTACTGAATGAAACTATGACATCTATGACTGAGAACTCCTTGGAGTCATTTGTGCTCTGAAAGAATGGAAACATTACCTACAGGGAACAGGACTTCCGGTAACAGTTGTTACCAACCACAAAAATCTTGCATACTTTAAGGAACCACAGAAATTATTCAGGAGACAGGCACGATGGATGCTATTCCTCCAAGACTTCAACCTATCATTTTCCCCAGTACCTGAAATGCAAATGAGACCTGCAGACGCACTATCTCGCTGAGATATCATCGATACCTCTCTAAACAATCAAGAGGTAACTCTCTTACCTGAGGACATTTTCATCCATACTCTTGACCTCATCTTAGTCGAGAAAATTGCCAGATCTACCCCATCTGACCCGCTAGTCATTACCACCCTAAAAAACCTCAAGGATGGAACTCCCCTCTTCACCAAATCCCAACCAACGGATTGGGAATATACCAAGGGAATGCTCTACTATAAACACTGCCTCTATATCCCTAAACCAGCACAACAGGGACTGGTCCGACTAACACACGAAAGCAACCATGGTGGACATGGAGGAATCTTCCACACAACCAACCTGATGCAATGTGACTACTGGTGGCTGGGGATGACTACCTTCATCCGCAAATTTGTCCAGGGATGCTCGACCTGTCAGGCAAATAAAATAAACACCCACCCTACTGTCCCTGCTTTGATGCTGCTCCCTTCCTCCTGCACCCACCCCTTTCAACAGGTTTTTGTCAACCTCATCACTGACCTGCCCCCATCTGCCATCTATGATTCTGTTATGGTCATGGCCGACCATGGCCTTACAAAGGGGGTAATTCTCATACCTTGCCACAAAACCATTGATGCAGCCGGGGTCGCCCAATTCTTCTTCACAAACATATTTCGACACTACGGTCTACATGACTACTGCATCTTGGATAGAGGCCCACAATTTGCATCAACTTTCACCCAGGAACTTTCCAGACTCCTGAAATATGACCTAAAACTCTTGTCCACATATCATCCCCAGACAGATGGAGAAACCAAATGAGTAAATCAGGAACTTGAAACCTACCTACACATATTCTGCGATGGTCACCCTAAACAATGGGCAGACCTACTCCCCATGGCAGAATTCTCCCATAATTCCGCTGTTCACTCCTCCACCCAAAAATCCCCCTTCTCCCTTATTCTAGGGTATGAACCATGCTCCTATCCTCCAATCAGAAAGACCTTCCTTCCTGCCCTGGAAACAAGGTTATCTGAACTAGAAGAGGTCCGATGGGAAGCCCTTGCTATGCATGAAAAAACCCAACAGATCATGAAGGAACAGACTTCTTCCAAGTTCCACCCCTGGGAAGTTGGAGACAAGGTACTGTATGGCTGGAGGGAAAAAACCTTTGACTGCGGTACCAATCAAGGAAATTATCCCCCAAAAGAGAGGGACTGTTTGAAATCACACAGGTCATCTCCCCTGTATTGTATCGCCTTAAACTGCCTCCAACCTGGAAAATACACAACGTCTTCCATGCCTCTCTTCTATGCCCTTATCGAGAGACTGCAAAACATGGCCCCAACTTCTCGGATCCACTGCCCAAGTTGATCGGAGGAGAAAAGGAATACGAAATAGACACCATCCTTTCATATCACGGAACACGAGGATGAAGGCAGTACCTTGTATCCTGGAAAGGATACTCCGCAGCAGAAAACACCTGGGAACCAGAGGGAAACCTCAAACATGCACAAACTCTCCTGGATGAATATAAGTCCTCTCGCCCTAAAGATTTTCCCCAGTAAATGCTCTGCAAGAGAAACTTTGAATTCCAACCAGGCCTCCCCTTCTACAAATTCTTCTTTCTTTACCACAATGACCTCCCTCTGTCTCACCCTCTCAAACACCAGTACTTTTGCAACCGGAGGTACAGCAACTGCCCCTGGCACTATGAATCATGACTCAACAGACCACCCCCATACGAAACTGTATCATGGCCAGAGAAATTTACAAGTCCCTCATGGCACAAAACAATCAACTAGAACTACCCTACCCCTACTACATTGCCTCCAACCGTCTACCTGTTCAACTGCAAAGAATCCTCTTCACCTCCATTCTAACTACCCCAGCCCTCTCATTGCGCATGGAATTAGACCTGCACTACAACTATGACAGAAAAACCAAAGATTTGTGTACCCTGTTCCGGACTTATGTATCAAGTTATCCATCTCGCCACCCACCAACTCATCCCCCATGACTCCCCAAAACAATTTGTGGCCACTATGCAAACTGGAGTAAATGAAGCTTGCTCCCTCATCCTCAATCTCCTTTATGAAGAAGGATTTGGACATCTAGTGGATCGTATCGATGAAAGCCTACTCTGCCCCATTGTGGAGCTGTTCTTTGACATCATGAGCGTCCATAAGTACAGGACCTATGTAGGGGACGCCCCGTGTGCCATACCATTCGACCCCCACCTTGACACACCTGTGTTCATGGAAAGGACTCCCTCTCCTGTCCTCCAAGTTCCATCCCCACACTCTCCCGAACGAACCTACTTTCTGGCACCACTGTCCATTCCAGAATCTGTTAACACTGGGCATCGGAACGTAGTGTTATGGTTTTCCCTTACGACCCATCTTTTCCATATGTTTATGGACTCATTGTTTCCTCTTGTACCTTTGTTCGATACTTATCTTCTTTTCCTTGTTAGTTTTCCACTCCTTTCACCTTCAATTGGCACACCAGAATTCCGGTTGAGTCACGTTTTATATTCCGGTTGAGTCACATTTTATTCCAATGAGTCACCTTTTCTTATTTGGACTATTCCTCCTTGTCATCACTCTTCTTATGTGATGACTCTTGTCCCCCTTATTCATCCACACAGCTTGTTACTGCGCACCCTGCCTTACACAGTATGCAGCAACATAGCCTCTACTGTGCACACAAGATAGCGCAGTCCAGTACATTGTATAAGTAGCCACCAAATCTCACTTGTATTCCCCAGCTAGTTCTACGCAATCCAGCATTGTTACTTAGCACTTCCACGAGCCCCAAGTGTGCGCATTGGGTAGTGAGATCTTTATTCTCTTTGCTTTGCCCACAACAAGTCTTCAAACCACTTCGAGTGTTCGCTGTGCTACTTTCCAATGCCCAGCATTAACAAAAGAACTAGCTCTTCAACCTCATCTCTGTCTCCCGACAGAAAGATACGCCCACCATTTCCGGACAAGGATCTCAATGAGAACAGACCATACGTCCCCCTTCTGACTTATCAGACGACACTCCTACACTGTCCACACTTTTTGCACTTCCAGCACCAATCCCCACTGAGGACTGGACGATTTGAGACGCACCACCTATCCAATCCAGACAACCACTGCCCCCACCACCTGAAGATCCCCACTTAGACATAGAAATGTCAGACCAAGGAAGCAAAGACATCGAACTCAAAGCCGGACTACCAGCAGACTTCTCTGGAGATCCGAAGGATACTATACATTGGAAAATGGCTATGACAGCCTACTTCAATATGAATCAAAAGTTCTACAATGAGAATGCCAAGGTCTTAACCACCCTCACAAAGATGAGCAAGGGTTGAGGAAGTGCCTTCTCTGAATCCATCTATGTGCAACTTGCCAACAATACCGAAAAGGACCTTACATTTGCTAAGCTCATGGAACTATTCGAGAAGACCTTCTTCCCCTTCGATTACAAGAACCAAGCCAGGGACCAGTTAGACAAACTAGTACAACTAGGGAAGAGTGATGCTGGATATACCAATTACATCACTGCCTTCCAGGCTGCGGAAGCCATTGTGAGAATAGACAATGAATTAACCAAGATAAACTATCTCATGAAAGGACTGGGCCCCAACATCTCCACAAAAATCCTCTCCATCAACCCCATCCCTGACAAACTCTCGGAATGGCTCAGACTTTCTGAAGTATTCCATGCTCAGAATAAAAGAATAGAGGACTTATGAAAGGGACAAAAAGTAGACTTCCAGACCAAAGGAAGACCTACCAGAGACCCAAACACCATGGACGTTGACACTGTTCACATCAACTTCACCAGACTTTCACCAGTAGAGAAGGCTGAACACATGAAGAACAACAAGTGTTTCAGATGCCACCGGGTAGGGTGCCACACCAGGAACCACTCCCAAGACAAATGTCCTGAGGGACAAGGAAAGAGCAACAGCTGGGCCCCTCCTTGCCCACAGAGGAACCCTGCCAGGAACAAACATGTCAGGAAGACCAAGTTCGAAGAATACCAGGACACCTTAAAAGAAAGGGGTGTTACTGAGGAGGAACTCGTACACACACTCGACATCCTCTATGACATCAACAAGCCGGAAACTGTTGCCACAACCTGGGTCAAAGAAGAAGAAATCCCAAAAAAGGATTTTTAAATGGGAGGAAAGGGTTGACGCTCTCCAATCCTGAAGTAATAGCACTAGTATTCTTGTCTGATCCAAACAGTGAATCCATGCGAATCCCCGTTTCACTGTTCGAACAAGAAAATGACCAAATCATCGACACATTTGCCCTCATTGACTGTGGAGCAAGCAGAGACTTCATAGATCGTGATCTAGTGAAGAAGAAAGGATATGAACAGACCTGATTGGACAAACCAAAAAAGGCACAAAACACGGATGGATCCCCAAATTCTGGAGGAATTATCCAACACAAAGTAACCCTTACCATTAGGATTGGAGAAGTAAACGAGAAAAGAGAGTTTCTCGTCATAAACTGTGGAAAAGAAAACCTGATCCTTGGAATAATGTGGCTTCGAGAAACCAACCCCTCAATAAACTGGACCACAGGAGAAGTCCATCTCCCTGATAAACCAAAAACCCCATGACATGATTCTTTGAAAGCAATATGCCAAAGATATCTTGTCCGATATCTAGAGTTGGACCCAGACAAAAAAATAGCCAAGTTATGGAAAAAAAGAATCGACAAAAGGATAGAAACCCTCCTCAGAAAGACCACGCTCACCACAAAACTCGCAGCCCAAAAAAAACCCAAAGAGGAAACGCTTCCACCAGAATACAAAGACTTCGCCGACGTCTTTGCCGAAAAAGAAGGAGATGAATTACCACCTTCCCGACCATTTGATCACAGAGTGGACCTCAACACAACCTTCATACCAAAGGTAGCCAAAGTGTATCCTTTGAATCCCAAAGAGAAGGAAGCCTGTAAAGATTTCATTGATGAACACCTGAAATCTGGGAAAATAGTTCCATCAAAGTCCCCACAAGCATCTCCTTTCTTCTTTGTCCCAAAGAAAGATGGATCAGTACACCCTTGCCAGGATTACTGGTACCTCAACTCCCACACCATCAAAAATGCTTACCCACTTCCACTCATCTCCGATCTTATCGACCAACTCAAGGGGTCATCCATCTTTACCAAAATGGATATCCAATGGGGATATAACAACGTCCTCATCAAACCACAGGACAGATGGAAAGCCGCGTTCATAACACCTATGGGGCTCTTCGAACCAACTGTAATGTTCTTCGGCATGTGTAACTCCCCAGCAACATTCCAAGCATTAATGAACCACACCTTCATGGATCTCCTAGCCAAAGGATGGCTCATCATCTATGTGGATGACATCCTTATCCATTCCAACAACCCAATAATACACCAGGAGAGAACTCGCCGAGTCCTGCAAAAACTTAGAGAACACAAACTATCCCTGAAACTGAAAAAGTGTTTCTTCAACAAGGAGGAAGTGGAATACCTCGGAATGATCATCAGAGCAGACCGGATCCAGATGGATCCAGTAAAACTAAAGGCCATCAACGAATGGCAACCCCCAAAATCAGTCAAAGCAGTCCGATCGTTCATTGGATTCTGCAACTTCTATTGGAAGTTCATCTCCAATTTCTCCACTAAGGCGAAACCCCTACATGATCTGACCAGGAAAGGAGCAAAGTGGGAATGGACCAAGGAGTGCGATGAAGCCTTCTCTGTCATCAAATGAACCTTCACCCAGAAACCCGTCCTCCAAATGCCTGATGTCACAAAGCCCTTTACCATCATGACAAATGCCTCTTTAACAGCAATCGGCACCGTCCTTATGCAAAATGACAGCAACAGAGATCTACACCCTTGTGCCTATCTCTCCAAAACCCTCTCACAGGCAGAATGAAACTATGATATCTACAATTGAGAACTCCTTAGGTTCATCCGTGCCCTAGAAGAATGGAAACACTACTTATAAGGGACTGGACTCCCAGTAACGGTCATCACTGACCACAAAAACCTAGCATACTTCAAGGAGCCACAGAAACTCTCTAGGAGACAAGCACGGTGGATGCTGTTCCTCCAAGACTTTGATCTCCACTTTTTCCCTGTACCTGGTACACAAATGGGACCTGCAGACACTTTATCACGACAAGACACTGTGGACACCTCCCTAGATAACCAGGAAGTTACTCTCCTACCGGAAGACATTTTCATTCATACCCTTGATTTCACCCTAGTTGAGAAAATTGCAGAATTTACCCCATCTGATCCTTTGGTTGTTACTGCCCTTAAAGCACTCAATGAAGGCACCCCTCTAATCACCAAATCCCAACCACAGGATTGGGATTACACCGATGGCATGCTACACTACAAACATCGTCTTTACATCCCGGAACCAGCACGACAGGGACTCGTCTGCCTCACGCATGAAAGCGACCATGGAGGACACAGTGGAATCTTTCGCACTACCAACCTGATGCAGTGTGATTATTGGTGGCCTGGCATGACTACCTTTATCCAAAAATTCATTCAAGGATGTGCGGTCTGCCAGGCTAATAAAATCAATACATACCCTACCACACTGGCGCTGACCCCACTCCCCTCCACCTGCACTCGCCCCTTCCAACAGGTTTTGGTTGACCTCATCACTGATCTCCCTCCTTCCCTCACCTTCGACTCTATCATGGTCGTGGTCAACCATGGGCTTACTAAGGGGGTAATCCTCATCTCCTGTCACAAAACCATTGATGCCGCCAGAGTCACCCAATTGTTTTTCACAAATGTATTCCAGCACTATGGACTTCACAACTACTGCATCTCCGATAGAGGACCCCAATTTGCATCTACTCTTGCACGAGAACTCGCCAGACTTCTAAAATACGACTTAAAACTCTCATCCACATATCATCCCCAAACCAATGGAGAAACCGAGCAAGTAAACCAAGAACTTGAAACCTATCTATGCATATTTTGTGATGGACACCCAGAACGATGGGCTGAACTACTCCTCATGGCAGAGTTCTCCCACAACTCTGCTGTTCATTCCTCCACCCTGAAATCCCATTTCTCCCTCATCCTCGGATATGAACCCTGCTCTTATCCCCCAATTGGAAAGACATTCCTCCCTGCCCTGGAAACACGCCTATCAGAACTAGAGGAAGCCCGACAAGAAGCCCTTGTTGTGCATGAGAAAACCCAACAGATCATGAAGGAATGAACCTCTTCTAAATCCCACCCCTGGGAAATCGGTGACAAGGTGTGGCTGGAAGGAAGGAACCTCTGACTGCGGTATCTGTCAAGGAAACTATCCCCAAAACAAGAAGGCCCATTTGAAATCACACAGGTTATCTCTCCTGTGTCGTATCGCCTCAAACTACTGCCCACTTGGAAAATACACAATGTCTTCCATGCCTCCCTCCTATCCCCTTATCGAGAGACTATGGAGCACAGCCCCAACTTCTCAGAACCACCGCCCAAGTTGATCGGCAGAGAAGAAGAGTATAAAATAGACTCCATCCTCTCACACCATGTGTTAACGCTGGGCGTCAGAACGTAGCACAGCAAACACTCGAAGTAGTTCAGAGACTTGTTGTGGGCAAAGCAAAGAGGAGAAGTGTCTCACTATCCAATGCGCACACTTGGGACTCGTGGAAGTGCTAAGTAACAACGCTGGATTGCATAGAACTAGCTGGGGAAATACAGGCGAAGTCTGGTAACTACTTATACGATATGTGGTGCTGCGCAATCTGGTGTGCACAGTGTTGGCTATGTGACTGCACACTGCATAAGGCGATGTGCGCAGTACGGGCTATGTATCAGAATGGGTAAAGGAACACGAGTCATCATATAAGGAGAATGATGACGAGGAGAGGTTTTTAGTCCGTTATGTAAGAAGTGTACCGTAATTGGAAAGAAGTGTACCATAACTGGAAAGAAGTGTACCATAACTGGGAAGTGTTCCGTAACTCAGCGTGTTCATCAGGAAGAATGGAGGAAACCTAATAAGGGGAAGAAGATAGGTGTCTGGTGAAAACACGGGGAGAGACGATGAGTCCATAGACATAAGGAAAAGAGGGGTTATAAGGGAAGATCGTAACA
>JBBPLF010001040.1:0-12407 GCA_038089615.1 Aureoboletus auriporus
CAGTCAATTGGGTAAAATGAACCCTCTCCCTCAATGAATCCCTTGACAAATCCAAAGATCTCTTCCATTCCCACATGGAAGATGCCAAACGACATGACACCTTCTATAGAAAGGCATCTTTCCCCCTACCAAAACATGTCCATGTTAACACTGCCACAGAAGATCATCTCTTCTCGTATCTAAACTAAGAAACCGAATCTTAGTACATCTAACATGCCCTCAACAACAGAGTCCTTCATCACATCATTCAATGTGGATCCCGCTTCATCCTTAAAGGATCACCAGTCATTGCCAAACTCACCACTGCCACCAAATTTGCCATGACTGCTGAAAAGAACAAACCCAAGGCCGTTCTTCCCCCCAAATACTGGAACTTTGCTTCCGTCTTCTCTAAGGAAGCCACTGACCATGTACCCCCCTCTTGTCCCTATGACCATGAAATCAACACCAAGGAGACTTTCATTCCAAAGATCGGGAAAGTCTACCCTCTCTCTCCTGAGGAATGAAAGGCGACTGAATCTTTCCTTGATGAACACCTTGCATCTGGGAAAATCCACCCGTCCAACTCTCCCCAAGCCTATCCTTTCTTTTTCATTAAAAAAAAGGATGGAGGCCTCCATCCCTGCCAAGACTATTGATATCTCAACAAACACACTATTCATGATGCATACCCTCTTCCACTCATCTCCAACCTTGTCGATAAACTCCAAGGAGCCAAGGTCTTTACCAAGTTTGATGTCTGATGGGGATATAACAATGTCCGTATCAAAGATGGACATCAATGGAAAGCTGCCTTCGTTACCCACAAAGGACTCTTCGAACCTACTGTTATGTTCTTTGGCCTTAACAACTCCCCTGCCACCTTCCAACAGTTTATGAATGACTCCTTTAAAGACATGACCTCCGAAGGATGGCTCGTCATCTACATGGACAACCTTCTCATCTTCTCCCCCAACAATGACACACACACAGAACAAACCCAACGTGTTCTTTAACGCATGAAAGAACTCAACCTTCACCTGAAACTAGAAAAATGCACCTTCGCCACCACTGAAGTCGAATACCTCGGCATGATCATCAAATCAGGACAACTCGCTATGGACCCCATCAAACTAGATGAAATCGCCAAATGGCCAACACCAACCAAAGTCAAGGAAGTTCATTCCTTCTTAGGGTTCACCAACTTCTACTGGCGATTCATTCCTGACTATTCCACCATTGCACGACCTCTTATTGACCTTACCAAGAAAGACCTTGCCTGGAACTGGACTCCCTCTTGTCAACAAAGTTTCAACAAAGTTAAGGAACTCTTCCTGTTACAACCTGTCCTTCATCTACCCGATCTCTCCTCCCCCTTTGCCATCACCACAGACACCTCCAAGTTTGCTTCTGGCACCATTCTTCTCCAAACTGATTCTAACGGAGATTGGCATCCTTGCTCCTATCTTTTGCAGTCATTCTCTCTGGCAGAATGAAACTATGATATCTATGACAGAGAACTCCTCGCTGTCATCCGCGCCCTGAAATCCTGGCGACACTACCTCCATGGATCCCCTTTCCCAGTCCAAGTCTTCACTGACTACAAAAATGTGATATATTTCTGCCAACCACAAGCTCTCAACCAATGACAAGCCCACTGGCTTCTTGATCTTACCAACTTTGACCTCAAAATGATCCATGTCCCAGGCAAACTTCTTGCTGGCCCTGACGCCCTCTTCCATCACCCTGACCTCCTTCCTGACTCATTCTCTGAAAATGATGAAATGACCCTCCTTCCTCCTTCGCTCTTCATCAACCTCATTGATACCTCGCTCTCTGACCATATCAAGTCTGCTTCCACCTCCGATCCCCTCATTCTCCAGGCCCTCCAATCCATGAACGGTGACATTCCTCCCACTTTCTGCTCCTGCCTCTCTGACCGGCAATCCCTTGACAGCATCCTCACTTACAAAGGCCACATCTATATTCCCCCCAATGACTCCCTTCGTCATTCCATCCTCACTCACTGCCATGACCATGAATCTGCAGGCCATCCTGGCTTTCTCAAAACCCATCAACTCGTCTTCACTGAATTTTGGTGGCCTTGCCTTGCCTTCTATGTTCACAAATATGTCGAAGGATGTGCTACCTATCAACAGAACAAGGCAAACACCCATCCCATGTGTCCCCCTCTTCTTCCCATTCCGTCCTCCACCTCTCGCCCCTTCCAACAGATCTCCTGCGATCTGATCGTGGATCTCCCTCCCTTCACTGGCTTCAATTGTCTCTTGGTCGTGGTCGACCATGGGCTTACGAAGGGGGTAATTCTTTGCCCCACAAAGACAACCATCACTGCCAAAGGAATCGCCGCCCTCTTTTTCCACAAAGTCTAGAAACATTTTGGCTTATACAACAAAATCATCTCTGACCGTGGCCTCCAATTTGCCTCTTCCTTTGCAAAAGAACTTGGAAAGCTCCTCGGCTACAATCTGTCCCTGTCCACTGCTTATCACCTGCAATCTGATGGGGAAACCGAATGAGTAAACCAAGAGATCGAAACGTATCTCCACATCTTCTGTGGAAATAACCCCACCTCATGGTCTGACTCCATCTCCCATGCCAAATTCGCCCACAATCACCACCCTCACTCTGTCACCAACCAATCCCCATTCTACCTCATGATGGGATATGAACCCCATGCTTTACGCACTGTCCTCCCAGAAACTACCCTCCTTGCCATCGAAGAATGACTGAAAACCCTTACTGCTGCCCACAATGAAGCCCTTGCTGCCCACAAACTAGCACGACAAGTCATGGCCTCTCAAACCTGGAAAATGTTCTCCCCTTTCCAAAAAGGAGATAAAGTTTGGCTAGAAGCACGGAACCTCAAGCGGTCTATCACCAACCCGAAATTTGCACTGAAACGAGAAGGACCTTTTACCATTGTCAAGATTCTATCCCCAATTACTTATCAACTTTGCTCACCCCAAACTTGGAAAATCCATCCCATATTCTGTTGTCAATTTTACACTTATCTAATCTTTCCAATCTTATCTTATCTTATCAGATCACCTTTAATCTTTAATCTTTTGGACTTAGCATCTTTCAAGTCACGGACCACTTTGGTTCTCATGGTCACATGACATTCTTAGGTAATCATTCCAAAACATTCCATGACATCATACCTTAGGGCAGACATACATAGCCACATGTGCACGGACCATAGCACAGCATGTACTTTAGTATATAAACAATGCATTCTCAACGGAGAACTCCAGTCAAGTTCTCGTTGAGTTTCCCCTCATTTTAACTTTCTCTAAGTCAATATCTTTTGTGTGTGCCTGTGTCCAGTATTGGATTAGAGTTGACAACAGAAGAACTTGACTATCATCTATACACTTGCACCCGACAAAACTTTACTTTTATCTGCTGTGTTTCATACCCAGATGCGAGGGTTAATGTGAGTGGTGACTACATGCCCTTCTTGAAATCGAGACCCATAACTATCATCCGACACTCTAATAGAGGCAACCCCTCTAGGCGCAGTGTTAGATCCGAAAGTTCACTTCTACTATGAAGGTCCTTAAGGACAACAAACAAAGAAAGCTGCGAGTACGCACAAAGCAAGCCAAGTCTCTCATCCCAAGAGCACGTATCACAGTCACAGCCTGTGCAGTATAACATTACTGGTTAATGTTGTTACACGGTCATCCGCCGTATCAAATTAGGATAACGTTGCTGAGCCCATAGCGCACCAGGGCCACTGTCTGCATAGATCCCGGACAATAAACGGATTGTTGCTTGTAACCTGCGAGAGCGGTTATCGTAGACTTGTGTAAGCGAGGGATAGATCTGGTGGCTATTGACCAGACTACCCAAACGAAGAAGACACAAGTTAGGAAGCTCATCCCAATTAAGGAAAATTATATGAGTTTTGTTATGTTCGAAGGCCCCTACTTTGAAAACCTCCCTCCCTACTGGTGCGAATCCGGTAGCATCGACGACTCCTTCTTTTTAGGAGAATTTCAAAAAGTTCATGACATCTTCTGGGACTCTGAGCCTACAGCCTCCTACTCGGCAGTAGCAGAGTTTTGCCAAGTCCTCCCTGCTCCCATCCCCCACTGGTCTGAGATCGACTTAGACCTCCTCTACCCATGACCACAAACTGTCATTCCAACAGTGACAAGGAACCCCACTCTCAGAAAATCTGAGCGAAGAAGAAAGGTTCCTTCATGACTCCCCGCCACCCTCACCAATCCACGCCCCTGTCTCCGTTCCTGATATGAACATAGACCCTCCACAAGACATGGCGGCCATGATGGCCAACATGAACCAAATGCTAGTGGCCTTACAGGTGCAACTAGCACTAGCCAACCAGAGAGCAGCAGACACACTCTCACAAGGGCCCAGGCGGCTGAAACAGAAGCTGCGGTGGCAGCAAGAACCGCAGTCATGGCTGAATTTAATCAGCCAAACGCCCACAATACGGAGTTTAAAATCTCCAAAAAGGTCGAAGTGGTCCCTGACCCGGGCCGCTTCTCAAGAGTCCCCACAAAATTCGAAACATGGTGGATCAAGATGAAAACTTACCTCGCACTCAATGAGAAAACATTTTCCAAGGACTCAGACAAGATAGTCACCATCTTGATGAGAATTGGGCCTAAGGATGGCAACAAAAATGGTGCTGGAGCATGGGCTTGCATCAAGCTACAACGGTTGGCAAATGGCCTCTGGGGCCTTGTCAACTTCAATCTTTTTAAAATCGAGGTCGAAAGTAGATTCCGGTCCTCCTTCAATAAGGACATGGCCATGAGGGCTTTGGAGAAAAGGGTTCAGGGTTCGACCGAAAGAATCCACCAGTACATGACTGATTGGGAACAGCTGTACCTAAGGGCCGAACCTTCCCACTCCGAAGCCTGTCGGCTTCTCGAGAAAAACGTGTGCAAGGACATAATGTGCATTATTTTCGAACAAGGAAAAAGAAAAGATGACCCCAACGAATACATGACGGTCATCAAGGAAGTAGGAATGACCTTGGAGCAATATGAGCTCTGGTTCAAAGTCCGAAGGGAACCTTATGTTCCAAAGGCATCCGGCTCTGGTAGCTGCACTTATGGTGGCCGTGGTGAGCCCATGGACCTCAGCGCAGTCTCACGAGGCTGCTTCAATTGTGGCAAAGAAGGTCACCAAGCGAAACAATACCGCTCCCCTAAAAAGGAGTGTAGCAAGTGCCACTTCTTAGGAGGTGGTCACGCAAGGAGATGTGCAGACTTTAAACAAGTTCGTGCAATGGAGACTTCCCCTCAAAAGGAATCTTCAAAGGACTCCAAAGAGCTTGGTCTTCTGGACCGCAACTCCGACACCTACCAACAGATGAGGGCGTTCTTTCATAACAAATACGATGTGGAAATGAAGAGCCAGGGAAAAGAATACGGCGCATAAACCTACTGGGGGTTTGTGTGCCAAAGGACCCTAAAAAGGACTCTACATACAATAAGTACAATTATTTACAATGTATTGGAGCGTCGCCTGAGGACGACTCCCTAATTAGGACAATACCTGTAGTATGATTATCAAAGACTGGCTCCCTTGATATAGCACCTAGGGCTGACCAGAGTCAAGTCGCAAAGACCAATGGGATGGTGCAAGAAGTTGCATGCTGCACGGAAAATGCAGGCTTAATTTCCCATACAGAAAAAGAAAAAAATATTATGTTATCTATTGCAGAACAAACCCCAGAACGGATCTTAGTAAGGTCCATAAAACCAAAAAGAGAAGTGTTGGTGGAAATAGAAGTTTTCCATCTGACAACCAAGGACAAGCAGCATGCTGCTGAAGCGCTGCTCGATAGCGGTGCTAACTGTTAACGCTGGGCGTCGGAATGTAGCACAGCGAACACTTGAAGTAGTTCGGAGACTTGTTGTGGGCAAAGCAAAGAGGATAAGAGTTCTCACTACCCAATGCGCACACTTGGGACTCGTGGATGTGCTAAGTAACAACGCTGGATTGCATAGAACTAGCTGGGGAATACAGGTGAGGTCTGATAACTACTTATACAATGTATGATACTGCGCAATCCAGTGTGCACAATAAGGACTATGTGACTGTGCACTGCATAAGGCGATGTGCACAGTATGGGCTATGTATCAATGGGTAAAGGAACACGAGTCACCATATAAGGAGAATGGTGACGAGGAGAGGTTTGGTCCGTTATGTAAGAAAAGGCAAAGTGTTAACGCTGGGTGTCAGAATGTAGCACAGTGAACACTCGAAGTAGTTCAGAGACTTGTTGTGGGCGAAGCAAAGAGAAGAAGTGTCTCACTATCCAATGCGCACACTTGGGGCTCGTGGATGTGCTAGGTAACAATGCTGGATTGCGTAGAACTAGCTGGGGAAATACAGACGAAGGCCGGTAGCTACTTATACTATATATAATGCTGCACAATCCGGTGAGCACAGTAGGGGCTATGTGACTGTGTACTGCATAAGGCAATGTGTGCAGCATGGGCTATGTATCAATGGGTAAAGGATCACAAGTCACCATATAAGAAGAATGGTGACGAGGAGAGGTTTAGTCCATTAGGTAAGGAAAGGTAAGGCGTGACTCAACAAGTAAAGCGTGACTCAACAAGTAAAGTGTGACACAAAGAAGAAGGCTAATAAGGAGAAGAAGATAGGTGTCTTGCGAAGATACGAGGGGAGATGATGAGTCCATAGACATAAGGAAAAGAGGGGTTATAAGGGAAAATCGTAACATTACCCCCTTCGTAACGTTGAAGCACCTGCTCAACGATCTGGTCCCTCGGCATCTCCCTTATTGACCTCATAGTTGGTGAAGTCAAGGTTGCCATCGAGAAAGCCGTCATCTCGGTTGAGCCCATTGTAAACTGGGCAATTGGCACGAATGTGCCCATACTCATCGCATTCTCCACACCGCCTTCAGGGGCATCTGGCTTGAACGTGTCCAGGGGCGTGTTTATGGCACCAGGGGCAGGTGTACTTTCCACAAAAGACGCAGAGATGGTCTGGTTTTCCACATTGGTGGCAGCAGAGTCACTTCTTTGGGCGTGTTTGGATTTGGGAGGTGTTGACGTTGATTGGGTCTCGAGAGGTGCATGCTCCATCAAGGGAGACGGATCTGACTCCTCGAAAGGAATTGAGGAAGGGGCGGAGAGTGTTATCCAGTGTATTCATCGTTGTCTGGGCAAGCCTAGGTGGTAGCAGGCTCTCATGGCGAGTAAGAGCTCCTCGTTGCATGTTCTCAGGGGCAGGGGTAGGAGAACGGGTTGCGACTGGAGAGTCTTCTGAAACATCGGAGGGAGTGGGGGCATGAATGTCAATCTTGGGAGACTCCGGAATGAAGATTGGAGCGGGAAAGTAGGTCCTCTCAGGGGAGCGAGGAGGTGGGACCTGAAGAACGGGTGAGGGGGTTCTTTCCACTGTTATGGGTGTGTCTAGATGGGGATCGAAAGGTATGGCACAAGGGGCATCCCCTACATAGACCCTATATTCATGGACGCTCATGATTTCAAAGAAGGGCTCTACGATGGGTCGGAGCAGGTTTTCGTCGATGCGGTCCACTAAGTGTCCGAAACCTTCTTCATAGAGGAGGTCGAGGGTGAGGGAACATGCTTTGTTTACCCCGGTTTGCATGGTGGATACAAAGTGTTCAGGGGAATCATGAGGAACGAGTTGTTGGGCTGCGAGACGGACGATCTGGTACGTGCAGAAAAGGGAGCATAGGTCCTTGGTTTTCTTGTCATAGTTGTAGCGCAGGTCTAGTTCCATGCGCAGAGTGAGAGCAGGGGTGGACAAGACAGAGGCGAAGAGGATCCTCCTCAGACGAGGGGGGAGACGATTGGAGCAGATGTAGTAGGGGTAGGGTAGTTCTAGATGGTTTTTTTGTGCCATGAGGGATTCATAGGTTCCCCTGGCCATGATGCAGTTGCGATGGGTGTTTGAGGAGGAGGAGTGTTGTTGGGTCATGATTTGTAGTGCCAGGGACAGCTGCTGTATAGTCTATTGCAGAAGTATTGGTATTCAAGGGGATGGGATGGAGGGAGGTCGTTGCGATAAAGGAAGAAGAACTTGTAGAAGGGAAGACCTGGTTGGAACTCGAAGTTCCTCTTCTGGAGCATTTACTGGGGGAAGTCCTTGGGTCGAGCGGACTTATATTCGTTCAGGAGTGTTTGTGCATGTTGGAGGTTTCCCTCTGGTTCCCAAGTGTTTTCTGCTGCGGAGTATCCTTTACAGGACACTAAGTACTGCCTTCTTCCTTGTGTTCCGCGGTGTAAGAGGATGGAGTCTATTTCGTATTCCTCTTCTCCGCCGATCAAATCAGGTGGTGGGTTTGAGAAGTTGGGGCCATGTTCCACAGTCTCTCGATAAGGGGATAGGAGAGAGGCGTGGAAGATATTGTATATTTTCCAAGTGGGCAGTAGTTTGAGGCGGTACGACACAGGGGAGATAACCTGTGTGATTTCAAATGGTCCTTCTCGCTTAGGGGACAGTTTCCTTGATAGGTACCATAGTCGAAGGTTTCTTCCTTCTAACCAGACTTTGTCACCGACTTCCCAGGGGCGGAATCGGGAAGAGGTTCGTTTTTTCATGATCCATTGGGTCTTTTCATGTGCAGCAAGGGCTTCCCGTCGGACTTCCTCTAGTTCTGATAGGCGTGTTTTCAGGGCAGGGAGGAATGTCTTCCCAATTGGAGGATAGGAGCAGGGTTCATATCCTAGGATGAGGGAGAAAGGGGATTTCAGGGTGGAAGAGTGAACAGCAGAATTGTGGAAGAATTCTGCCATAGTGAGTAGTTCTGCCCATTGTTCTGGGTGTCCGTCACAGAATATGTGTAAGTAGGTCTCGAGTTCTTGGTTTACTTGCTCAGTTTCACCATAAGTTTGGGGATGATATGCCAAGGATAGTTTTAGGTTGTATTTTAGGAGTCTGGCCAATTCTCATGCAAATGCAGATGCAAATTGAGGTCCTCTGTCAGAAATGCAGTGATCATGGAGTCCGTAGTGTCAGAATACGTTCATGAAAAATAGTTGGGCAACTCCGGCGGCGTCAATGTTTTTATTGCAAGGGATGAGGATTACCCCCTTAGTAAGCCCACGGTCGACCACGACCATGATAGAATCGAAAGTAAGAGAAGGGGGGAGGTCGGTTATGAGGTCAACGGAGATCTGCTGGAAGGGACGAGTGCAGGTGGAAGGGAGGGGTGTCAATGCTGGTGTAGTGGGATGGGTATTGGTTTTATTGGCTTGGCAGACCGCGCAGCCTTGCACAAATTTTCAGATAAAGGTGGTCATACCAGGCCACCAATAATCTCATTGCAACAGGTTGGTAGTGCGGAAGATCCCCCCATGTCCTCCATGGTCGCTTTCATGGATGAGGTGGACAAGCCCATGTCATGCAGGTTCCGGGATATAGAGGCGATGTTTGTAGTGTAGCATGCCCTCAGTATATTCCCAATCATGTGGTGAAGATTTGGAGATTAAGGGGTTGCCCTCGTTTAGTGCTTTCAAGGCAGTGAGGACCAATGGGTCCGAGGGAGTAGATTCGGCGATTTTCTCAACGAGGGCAATGTCAAGGGTTCGGATGAAGATATCTTCGGGAAGGAGGGTAACCTCCTGGTTATCCATGGAAGTATCCACTGTATCCCTACGAGATAGGGTGTCAGCAGGTCCCATTTGTGTTCCAGGTACCAGGGAGAAATGGAGGTCGAAGTCTTGGAGGAACAGCATCCATCATGCTTGTCTTCTGGACAGTTTTTGTGGAGTTTTGAAGTAGGCGAGGTTTTTATGGTCGGTGATGATCGTCACAGGAAGTCTTGTACCCTGTAAGTAGTGTTTCCATTCTTCCAGGGCGCGAATAACTCCTAGGAGTTCTCGGTCGTAAATATCATAGTTCCGTTCCGCAGGAGATAGAGTTTTAGAGAGGTAGGCGCAAGGGTGTAGATCCCCATTGCTATCGCTTTGCATGAGGACAGCTCCTATGGCTGTTAAGGAGGCGTCGGTCATGACAGTGAAAGGTTTGGTAACATCAGGCATCTGGAGAACTGGTTTCTGGGTGAAGGTTTGTTTGATGGTTAGGAAGGCTTTTTCACATTCAGTTGTCCATTCCCACTTTGCTCCTTTCCTGGTTAAATTGTGTAGCAATTTCGCTTTGGTGGAGAAGTTGGAGAAGAATTTTCGATAGAAATTGCAGAATCCAATGAATGATCGGACTGCTTTGACCGATTTTGGGGGTTGCCATTCATTTATGGCCTTCAGTTTGACTGGATCCATCTGGATCCGGTCAGCTCTAATAATCATTCCAAGGTATTCCACCTCGGCTTTGTCGAAGAAACACTTCTTCAATTTCAGGGATAGTCTGTGTTCTCGGAGTCTTTGGAGGACTCGACGAGTCCGTTCTTGGTGTACAGTTGGATCACTGGAGTGGATGAGAATATCATCCATGTAGATGATTAACCACCCTTCAGCGAGAAGATCTGCAAAGGTGTGGTTCATCAGGGCCTGGAACATTGCTGGAGAGTTGCACATGCCAAAGAACATTACTGCTGGTTCAAATAGTCCCATTGGGATTATAAATGTGGCCTTCCATCTGTCCTGTGGTTTGATAAGGACATTGTTGTATCCCCATCGGATATCCATTTTGGTAAAAACAGATGATCCCTTGAGTTGATCGATGAGATCAGAGATGAGGGGGAGTAGATAGGCATTTTTGATGGTATGGGAGTTAAGGTATCGGTAGTCTTGGCATGGGCGTACGGATCCGTCCTTCTTTGGTATGAAGAAGAATGGGGATGCCTGTGGGGACTTGGATGGAACAATTTTTCCAGACTTCAGATGCTCCTCAATGAAATCTTTGCAGGCTTCCTTCTCCTTGGGGTTCAAAGGGTACACTTTGGCCACCTTGGGTATGAAGGTTGAGTTGAGGTCTACCCCATGGTCAAATGGTCGGGATGGTGGTAACTCATCTCCCTCTCGTTTGGCGAAGTCTCCGTATTCAGGTGGGAGTATTTCTTCTTTGGGTTTTTCCTGGGCAGCACGTTCGGTGGCAAGTGTGGTTTTTCTGAGGGTCTCTATCTTTTTGTCCATTCTCTTTTTCCACATTTTGGCTATCTTCTCATCCGGATCTAGGTCCAGATATCGGACAAGGTATCTTTGACATATTGCTTTTGGGGAGTCATGTCGTGGAGTTTTTGGCTTGTCTGGTAGGGCGACTTCCCCAGTGGTCCAGTTTATTGATGGGTTGGTTTCTCGAAACCATGTTATACCGAGGATTAGGTTTTCTTTTCTGCAGTTGATGACGAGGAACTCTCTCTTCTTGTTTACTTCTCCGATCTGAATGGTAAGGGTACCTTTATGGCAGATGATTCCTCCTATGTTCGGGGATCCATCAGCATTTTGTGCCTTCTTTGGTTTATCTAGTCGGATCTGTTTGTAGCCTTTCTTCTTCACTAGATCGCGATCTATGAAGTCTCCGCTTGCTCCACAGTCAATGAGGGCGAACGTGTCGATGATTTGGTCATTTTCTTGTTCGAACAGTGAAATAGGGATTCGCATAGATTCACTGTTTGGATCAGACAAGAACACTGGTGCTATTACTTCGGGATTGGAGAGCGTCGACCCTTTCCTCCCATCTAAAAATCCATCTTCAGGATCTCTTCTTCTTCAACCCGGGTTGTGGCAACGGTTTCTGGCTTGTTGATATCATAGAGGATGTCAAGTGTGCATACGAGTTCCTCTTCAGTGATGCCCCTTTTTTTTTAGGTATCCTGGTATTCTTCGAACTTGGTCTTCCTGACCTGTTCTTTCCTAGCGGGGTTCCTCTGTGGGCGAGGAGGGGCCCAGTTGTTGCTCTTTCCTTGTCCTTCGGGACGTTTGTCTCAGGGATGTTTCTTTGAGTGACATCCTACCCGGTGGCATACAAAACACTTATTGTTCTTCATGTGTTCTGCCCTTTCTACTGGAGAAAGCTGGGTATAGTTGATGCAAATGGTGTCAACATCCATGGCGTTAGGATCTCTAGTAGATCTTCCTTTGGTCTGGAAGTCTACCTTTCGTCCTTTTCGCAAATCCTCAATCCTTTTGTTCTGAGCATGGAATACTCCAGCAAGCCTGAGCCATTCAGAGAGTTTGTCAGGAATGGGGTTGATGGAGAGGATCTTTGTGGAGATGTCCGGGTCCAGTCCTTTCATAAGGTAGTTTATCTTTGTTAATTCGTCATCTATTCCTGCTATAGCCTCTGCGGCTTGGAAGGCAGTAATGTAGTTGGTGTATCCGGCATCGCTCTTCCCTATTTGCACTAGTTTGTCTAACTGGTCCCTGGCTTGGTTCTTGTAGTCGAAGGGGAAGAAGGTCTTCTCGAATAGTTCCATGAGCTTGGCAAAGGTGAGATCTTTTACAGTGTTGTTGGCGAGC
>JBBPLF010001041.1:0-12402 GCA_038089615.1 Aureoboletus auriporus
GTAGTCGTTGACCAGGATGGTCGAAGATTGGTCCAAATCGCTCACCCGTGGAAGGATCCCATAGCGAGAGTGAATTACCAGTGAAGGAAGCGATGAATTTGCCATTGCTAGGTACGGCGAGAGACCCCCGCTGAGAATGGTCAGCATGATACCCAGGAATTGACCATTGCGAGATGAAGGAGCCAGTGTCGAGATAAATGTGCTTGATGGTATTAAGAGACGAAGCAAAGATGCGCTGGGAGTCACTCGACCAGGTGAAGGTATTCAAACCGCGTGTGGTGACTGGGATTGTTCTGATCAACTGGCCGGTGCGCGCGTGATAAACTCGGAGACCCTCCTGGTTCCAGGTGGCAGTAGCAATGTGATCCCCGTCTGGTGAAAATTTCACAGAAATGACACTGTCATTGTGTTGGAGTGGACCGAGAAGTCGCTGGCCGGTCAAAATGTCCCAGATGAATGCTTGCTTGTCTTCCGCGCCTGTCGCGAATGTGGTCGAATCGGGTGAAATATCGACCGCCTCCACCACTCGCGTGTTCTCGTGCACCTGAACGACCTTTTGCCAGGTATTTCGGTTCCACACAGTGGCCAACTTGTGCCCACCGCTGACGATCCACTTGTGATCGCCTGACAGTGCAAGTGTCCGAACACTTTTGTCTCCTTTGATTGCCGCTCCGACTTCTCTACCGTCGATGGACCATTGTCTGATCATTCCGTCTTCTCCACCACTCAGAAAGTGCTTGCCATCCTCCAAGAAAAGGAGTGAGCCTACACCGCTACGCCCATTGATCTCAATCGTTATCGCGTCGTCTGAATGATGTACAATCAGCGTCAGTCTCTTTCTCAATCAGTCGGAGCTCACTCATTATTGACGTTGAGTCCAAGAATCGCTTGTATTAGTAATACTAGTACTACTATTATCCATGAGCCAGATCTGAGAGACTTAGGTTCTCGGGGACCGAAATACGAGATTGCAAACTTTTTTGACCAGTCAACCACTGACAATCTTTCGAATACCTGAGTTAACGAAAAAGTCACTAAAGCATTAAAGGTAGAGCAACTCTTAAGTATATCTGTTCTTCAACGCCTCTTCTGCAAACGTTTCATTCGAATGGAATTTTACTCCGAGGCCCACCAAACGATGGTCTGGGATCGCAGCGTGTGGATACAAGCCGAACTCGGATTGGAAATCGTACTAAAATCCAGGGTGAGACGACTTCACCCAATGCCGTGAATACATACCATTTCATCAAGTTCCTGGATGAATTCACAAACATGAATGATCACTAACTCGAGGACAACACGAAACCGAGGGGCCTCACCTCCATTCCACTGGTTGTACCTGTCACAAAACGAACAGGTTTTCCAATAGCTGCACCGCTGGGTGAGTATCGAAAATAAAGCAGTGGTGCTAAGTGCTGCACTACCTTTCTCGATCACGTTTGCGTAGTCCGTATAATTCATCTTGTCGCCAACTGCATAAAATGTCTCGCCGAGAATGTGGGCCGAATCATCTTTGTAGTGTTTGAGCAGTGCGAGTACGCATTGGCCGAGGTCACGTTCAATCCAGGTAAAGTATTGCGGCGAGTCTGGATTATACCTGGGTACGGTAAGCTCGTAAGAGTCCGCTGTCGCGGTCAGATGATTGAAACTTGAATGAATGATAATATAAGTCAGCAATGAAACATTTCGAATGCTTCATCCAAACTGCTTACCCCCATATGTTCTCTGAAAACCACCCTACACAGGTTTCAGACATTACTTGACTTAAATTTAAACGAACATTGACATACCTGTGTGAACAATTGCATGCGGAAGCCGACTGTCCCGAAGATACTCGTCGACATTGGCTTTGTCTACAGTTTGCCATTAGAAACAGAGCACCCAGTACTGGAATAAACTTACTGTCAAAGTGGTATACGTTAGTATATTTTGCATTGGACGCTCTGGTAGAGCTTGGGAGGGAGCTAGAAGAAACAATATTACAACCAGAATGATGACGGGGCCGTATCTTAGGCTACCTCCAGACAAAGAACTTGACGCCAGATTCGATTGCGGCGTCTACTAAGTTCCTTCCCATAAGCATTTCGCTGGTTGGGCCTTTGGCGAAATTTTTGGGGTCATAGTAATCAGTGACCTGCGGAAGGACAATCAGTTCCTGACATAGGGGAAAATAAAAGCAGAAGTACTCCAAATACCGCCTCCGCACCATCCATAGCATTCTTGAGAGAGGCTACATCCCACAAATCACCTTGTACGACTTCAGCACCGAGCTGTTTGATCCTCGATGCCTTCTCTGAGTTTGGATTGCGTGTCACCGCCCTCGGGGTGAATGTGCCGTCGGCGAGCAATGTTTTGACGACGGAAGATCCTGTGGAAAATGGTAAAATTTGACCATGTAGAATAGGTATGATGGGAATACCTTGGGTACCTGTGGCACCAAAAACAGTGACGATACGTGTAGACATTTTTTGAGCAGCTGCGGACGGAGGCTAACTTTCAAAGGGGTGAATTATATACCGCAAGTAAAGCCTGACGTCAGTATGACCGAATAGATGGAGAATAGGGGACCAATCGATTATTTTCCGACTGGACTGGAAACACACACATTGATGGCAACCATTTGCCGACGGCGACCTGAGTCAATCAGCTTTTTCTGAGCGTCCGTCCATAGCTTTGTAACACCGAGCGGTCTTATGCATGTCATTTGAAGAGCGGCGGCCGCGACCTCATGAAGAGCAGTGTCTACATTGCACAGGTCGACATGGAACAAGGCAAGATTCTTAAAGGCAATACGGACTTCGCAAGGTGAATATGGTAGTATGGACGAGACCCATTTGGTTGTACGCCTGGATGGACTATTAACTCATGGTCGAACGAGAAGTGGAGATCTGTGCTGCGGAGGGAACCAGAGTATGTGAATGAAATTGAATCGGTCAGGTAGTGGAGTCGAAAAAATAAAGATCCCAGTCTGTCAGCTGGACGGCAGCCTAATCAAAAGTACGGAGAAAAATGAAATATTGATAAGCAAGCTGACAGACCCATTAGATCCGGGCATAGACAAGTCGGCGGCCTCGAGATTTGATTTGTTTGCGCCCGGGGGCCGAATATGAGTCTGAGTAGTGGTAGGATTAGTACAAGCCAACCTGACGTAAGCCACCGACTAAAAGTCAATGCTCGCGTCCACCCGGTTTGTCTTTTTTTCACTAGGGACCACCTCGTTGAAAGCAAGGCCAACGATTTCACTCGCATTCGCGGGTCTTTGAACGCTCAGCGCTCAGCGGCGGTGTGTTTGGGATGGCCACCAAAGAAGAACAAGAGACACTCCGTCTCCTCGTTCAGCACGTCGCACGTGGATTTTACGAGGCAAAATATATCATCATCTTGGACCAGCTTGCTCGGCATCCTGTGTAAGTATTTACATAGTAGAGACATGGAGCATCCTGATCTCCTGCTGAATGCCACCATTGTTTTTCGCAACTTCGTGTGACATGTTGTGAATTGCAGTCTCAAAGACGACGATTTGGCCGGTCGCATGGGGCTTCAAGCCAAGGAATTGAACAAGTTGATGGCTGTTCTGGGGAATGACCGTCTCGTGCACGTGTAAGTCGCACTCCCTTCCCATTGTCCTGTGTTTGACTTCTCTTCCAGATACCGTCAGAACGAACTAAAAGAAGGTGCCCAACGATCTGTGGGCAAGCAATACTATTACATCGACTACAAGCATTTCTGCGATGTCGTCAAGTGGCGAATCGCCGAAATGCGGAGGATCATTGATTCTGGCCTGCGTAATGTCCGTCTTAACATTGTGAATCTTTTAATTTCCCATCCTTAATCCCATGCGTTTCTCGTCAGGAACTTGATAACAAGGGGTACATCTGCCCACAGTGTGGAAAATCATACACACCACTCGAGGCCGATAAACTCATGGACTTTTCGAAGCTCATCTTCGTCTGCGAGATTTGCCATGGTGAAGTAATCGACAATGAAAATGCAGAATCCGTAAGGGGGAGCCAGGATCGAATGCAGCGCTTCAATCGCGCCATGCGCTTTGTTATCGAGGGTTTGCGGAAAACCGAATCCATGGTTCTTCCCGCGTCGGTCCCTTTTCTTTCCTGCCGAAAACAATGCTGATGATACTCATAGACTGGACGTACCAGCCTGGATCAAGAACAACGTCGTAGATCCCGAGAAGCAGAAATCTGGGCAGTCCTCGAACCTAAAGGTTGCCGGCTCCTCAGGTTCTGGTCGGCAAGACGAAGATATTGGAATCGTCATGTCCATGGACAAAGACGAGGCGACAAGGCGACAAGAACGGGATGCAGAGGCAGCAGCAAAACGACAACAAAACCTTCTTCCTGCGTGGCATCTCAAAAGTACCATTTCGGGAGATCTCACAGCTCTCGGTATTCAGGAGAGTGCAAGAACCATTACTGGGCAACTTGCTTTACCTTCCGGTGACGAGTCATTGAAAGGGTTGGGCACTATTGGCCCGTCACGCATGCCACAGGTTCCTAAACCAGCTCTTCAAGATGACGTTAAGCCAGAAATCAATACGGAAGCGGATTGTGAGTTGAATACGTTTGACCTCCCCTTTCACTGATATAATGTCTGGCCTAGATTATGAACAATACTATGCTTCATTGGTTGCTTCGAACGCAGCTTCTACTCAAGCAACACCATCGGGGCTGGGGAGCGAGGAACTGGAGTCGGAGGAAGAATCCAAGCACTCGATCCCACACCTAGGGACACTCAACGGCTATCGAAAAAGATCTCGCTCTCAGGACGACGAGGGAGTCCCCGCAAAGAAGCTTGTGAGATTAGAACCTGAACATCCTGACCTCAATGGGTCGGGTCACCAGCAAGCAGCAGCGGGTCGTGGAGATGATCCCCTTGTATCTGGTACGGGTTATGAATTCAATCTCTGGTATACGTGGCAGCTTATCAGTGCATTTCATCAGTTAATGGCGTACAGAAACCATTCTCTGAGGTCACCGAGGAGGACCAAGAGCTCATGACGCCAGATGAGTATACGGCGTACTTTGAAGTGTTTCAGGCACGTTCGTAGCATATGAACTCTTTTATCATTTTTATTTGCTACGCTGACCTACAAGACCTACGTTCATAATAGATGTACCTTAGGTTCAGACCAGCTTCACAGCTGCGATGATGTATTACACTTGGATTGTTCTAATTCCGGGTTGATTCCGGGAGTCGAAAACGACACCCTTTTACCCCCTTTTCTGAGACGTTATATATGCTTGTATATAGCCAACTGGTGTCCGAAAGTGCTGAGCCAAAGCTTGCTCGTCCACCAAACTCCCGTCCCAAACACAGTACTTCAAAGCATTAATATTGTCCATGATCCGGAGGGCCGAACGAAGCTGAACAATTGGTAGGCCTGCAGTGCAAGTATTTAAATCAAAGGTGTTTCGGAATAGCAGTGCACCTTCATCTGTAGTACGTGATAACTTATCCTACATACGCGCAAATCTTTCAACCTACTGGGGGGACTGAGTAATATTATCCCGTTCGCCGGGCAGGATGCCAGCGATAGTGAGGAGTCGATCCCAGCGCGCATCCTCCGACCACGCGATACTCTCATCATCCTTGAGCGTGAGTGCCAAATGAAGGGGCCTGCCCGAATGACCCCCACGCTCCAACATCTCAACCTCTCTGTCGACCACATCGAGCCACTCCAACGCCTTCTCTTTTTGCAGCGAGTTGAGACATGGAGCCTGTACAGTCCACAGAGAGCGATCAGTCGCGTGCGTCACGTAGCCTGTTCGCAGTTCGCCTTGAGTATGAATGGAACCGCCCAAAGAAAGGCCTACCCTTGACCCGAAGCTGTTTTGGTACCCATTGTATCTCATACCGAAGCACTGGGAAATCGACGGCTTGTAAATCCCTCGCTAGCAATCGTACAGGAATGTGAACTTGTCCATCGCACAAAATGTCTCCAAGTAACCTTCGAGACTCCTCGGGTGACGCATTATCAGGAAGCGTGGGATACAATGAGACCATTGGCTCGACGATTGATCGTGGGTAATATCGCAATAGGTTTGGAACGATATCGGCTGGCCTGTTTATAGGATGGGCAATAGAATAGAGGTACCATTCTTCTGAAACGTCCCCGACGACAACGCTCTTGACGCCCTTTTCGCGGAGCATTCTGCCAAAATCACCATTGCGTTGCCACGTCATTGGGTCAGGGTCGGTGGCCATCCAAGAACCATCGAGACAACCACGGAATGTTCCATTGTCGACACCAACGGCATCTGTCTCAATGACCCTCATGAGGAATTCTGGGGGAACTCTCTGGGGGTCCCGGAGTATATCGAGGATGTTGGGCAACTTCGGGTCAAGTCGCAGTGCGCGACATAGAGCTTCAAATTGTGGTCGGAGCTCTCCTGCTGTCTTTGGAACAACCCTTAATGGGGATGAATTTTGGATCTAAGATAGGTAAAAACCATACTTACACGATAGCATTCGATTCCAACCTAGCGGATCTGATGGGTGAGCTTTCGCGCGCTGGAAGTCGAGATATGTGATGCAAGATTTGATGAACAGAATGTCCACCTTCGGATAAGCATCCATGAATACGAAGAAACAGAAAAATCAAGGAATCGCATACCCGCGGACAGTCCAGTGAGTTGAACGTTCTCCGGGTCACCTAATTTGACAGGCTGAGTTGCCCATCGTGGAGGTGACATGTGTACTTACCACCAAATGCCGCAATGTTGTCCCGGACCCAAAGCAGTCCAAGCCATTGATCTTTGAAACCAAAGTTGCCATCTATTTTGGGTTCATCGCATGCAAGAAATCCCAAGGCAGAGAGTCGATATCCGATGTTTACCCAAACCTCCGAACGCTCTTGGGATACATAATGTGCTTGGCTACCCAAGCCGTGAGGCGAACCAAACTGCAAGAACCTAGGAAGGTGAATATATGCCCCATGAGTTGGGTCAAGAACAGGTATAAAGCAACCAAATTGGCTGGACAATGATTTTTCCACTTACCCGCCATGAATATAGACCTTCACGGGAAACTTGGAGGTACTGGAGAATGACGAAGGCGCAGCGATATTCAAGAAGAGACTAGAAGATGTTCGTCATAAAAGAATCAATCCGTGGACACAATGTACCCTCACGGGTCCTCAGATGGGTCTCCGAACCCATTCAGGTCCTCTGGAGGAATACCAGCGCCTGTGGGATACATGTCAAACGCTGAAATGCAATAAGTTGGGTACCATTCCCTTGCCCGTTGTTGTTGGGTTGATAACAATCTGATGCGCGAATGGGCAGTGTGAACGATGTGCCATGGCTGACAAGAAAGATATGAATCACGTTTCGTTTCGAACACGTAATGTTTGTCTTCGTATTGATAGCCCTCTGGAAGCGGCTGAGGATCCTGGAATCGCGCGGGAGGTAAGGCGTATGGAACCTCTGAACGAAACGAATGAGTAGATATGATTAGACTACGAAAGCGAGAAATGTTGGAATGTTACCCAGGAAGACAGCCACGCCGTTTGTGGTTCGACCGCCTCTCAAAGGACCAAACTTTGTCTGAACAGTGACGGAAATCCCGTGTTGTAAATCTTGGGGGATGTGAGGGACAGACATTGACGATACGAGCTAGATGATCAGTACTCAGGGTCGATGATGATTACCTGGCACAACGGTCGAGGTCGGGTTACAGGTGCAACAGTTGTTGACACGTTGGAAGGCCCATCGGGAGTCTAGTACTGGCTCGGTATGACGGGCCGAAGGCCGATTAATAATTTATCGCGGTCATGAGACTCTTGATCAGCCTCCAATTTGTTCATTGATCCAATGGTGAGTGTACACTCTTCGTTCAATCGATATATATTCACCCAATACTTTCTTGCAGCCTCCGAGACTGAAAAATCAGAATCCGTCCGGCCTTGGTCGCGCGATCATCAACCGAAAAGTGAAAGATGCCCGCCAGAGACAGGAATCAGGCCTTGTATGTCCCCCAGACTGTCTAAGCCGTAGCTCTTTATTTACCAAACTATAGTATACTACGGATCTAGACTCGACTTCTCGCCTCAAGTCGGTCACGCAGGAACGGGATCTCGACGCGTTCTTGAACACCGCCCAGTTGGCTGGCACCGAATTTACCGCTGGTATGACTCGGACGAGAATGATGCTTTCTTCCTGCAGCTTATCTAATTTATGTGATAGAGCGCCGCAATATCAAAATCGTACAACCGTCATCTACTCAGAATCCCTACCTTCTCACCGAGGCGGAAGAACAATCCACGATTAGAAAACATCTGGCCAACAAGCAACGTCTCAGAGTTCCGAGAAGATCCCCTTGGACGAAATCGATAACGACAGCCCAACTTGATCGACAGGAAAAGGACGCCTTCTTGGAATGGAGGAGGGGGCTGGCCCAGTATGTCCGTTCCACACCCTGCTCTACCTGTATTATTGATTGTTTGCGACGTGTCGCCGATAGGCTACAAGAAGACGACAAGTTACTCCTTACTCCTTTTGAGCGCAATATCGAAGTATGGCGTCAACTCTGGCGGGTGCTAGAGCGTTCCCACCTCGTGGTACAAATCGTCGACGCACGCAATCCTCTGAGATTTCGATGCGAGGATCTTGAGTTTTACGTGCAAGACGTAGAAGGAGCAGAAGGCGAGGCTGGGACTGGGAAAGGGTTGAGGAAGAGCTTGTTATTAATTAATAAAGCTGATCTATTGACTGCTACGCAAAGGTATGTCATAGCCAACTTTCGATGCTTACATGTTCACCTGGACGTTGGGACTATAGACGAATATGGGCAGACTACTTTGATGAACAGGGTGTCCGATTCGCATTCTTCTCAGCCGCCAATGCTGCTGCTTTACAACAAGCGCGGCGTGTACCCCCGGCGCAATCTGATACGGAATCCAACCCTTTACAACAACAGTCAGATGCAGCTTTGCACCAAGCTGAAACAGAGTCTTCATCTGATTCGGAAGGCCCCCATACACCAGATGACCACGATGAAGAAAACCATTTGCCGCTAGATTCCGATGTCGACTCAGAATCAGATGACGAGAGGTTTAAATATGTACCAACGGAAGAAGATACACCAGATGGACGGGATCCGAGGACAAAGGTTCTCAGTGTATTGGAACTCGAGGATTTATTCATCTCCGCAGCACCTGATCTCTCTAGTACGTAAGTTCCCTGTTCCATATCGAACTGTTAACTGATAGCGACATTCTAGGTTTCAAAGGACCCCTAGGAGAACCACCAACGAAACTCGTAGTGGGTCTTGTTGGCTACCCCAACGTGGGAAAATCAAGCACGATCAACGCCCTCCTCGGGGAGAAAAAAGTCAGCGTCTCCTCAACGCCAGGCAAGACGAAACATTTCCAAACTATTCACCTTTCTTCCACTATTGTGTTATGCGATTGTCCAGGTCTAGTTTTCCCCCAATTTGCGACGACAAAGGCTGCACTGGTTTGTGACGGTGTGTTGCCCATTGACCAAATGCGAGAACATACTGGACCAGTCGCACTTGTCGTAAAAAGGATACCCAAAGATGTTCTGGAAGCATTGTATGGATTGAGTATTAAAACGAGAAGCGTCGAGGAGGGTGGAGACGGGAGTGTGACAGCGGAAGATTTACTGGTCGCTTATGCCAGTATGTGATGTCCATCGTGCTTTTGATCGTCTCACTGACGGATATATGCGCGGGGCAGTCGGACGAGGCTTCATGCGTTCGGGACAAGGCAATCCAGACGAAGCTAGAGCAGCGAGATACGTCCTCAAAGACTACGTGAATGGGAAACTGCTCTTCTGCCATCCGCCTCCAGGGACGTCAGAGAAGTCGTTCAACGAACGGACCCACGAGGTGTCGCTTCACCGTGCGGCGGGAAAGAAACGAGCGCCTATTACGCGTGTCGTGAAAGGTGCTGATACCTTTGTTGCTGCTGCCAACCCATCGTCGGATCACGATTCCAATTTGACGGTCCAAGGGAGTGGTGCGAAATCTCTGGCATTAGATACAGAGTTTTTCGCACCCAATACCTCGCTTTCTTCACGTCCGTTCGTGCGAGGATTTTTGCGACAAGGACAGGAATTCACAAGGGGAAGGTTATATCCACATCAGAACATGGTAGGGAATGATGGTACAGTGCTCGGGCCAGGGAGAATGGTTGCGGGTATGAGTGGGGACGGAGGGGACGGATATGGGAAGAAGCATCATAAGAAGGGGAAGAGGGTGAAGCAGAGGAGTGGAAAGGGATATGATTGATTGAGACGGTATCTGCTGTGATCTACATGTCGGTGGGCCAGCTTGGAGGCTCATTTTTTATTCGTTCCATGTTAGAATGTCTCGATCGTCCTCGGAATCGTGGTCGCGCTTCCGATGGAGCATGACGCGCTCACGAGACGGAAACAGTCTGTTACAATCTTCAAGGGGTCAGAACCGGGAGATGACTGGCATTGGACAGTGATACCTTGAAATGCACAGATAAAGATTGGGGTTCTGTGTGGGTTTAGCGTCGCTCTAGGAGGACAACGGAGAAGTCGCGTACTCTGTGGGAGATGTCACCCAGCCATGCCCTGTCTCAACGTCTTCCTGGACGGTCGTGGCTGATGAAAAGGTTATGCGTGCAAACTACAGGCTCTGTTGCTCACTGTCTTGGGTTGCGGGCCTCGACTTGAGTACAGACGGGAGTCGTGGACCAGTAGACATGTTGTCATAACCCAAGGTTCTCACGCTTCCTTCTTCTAGGTTGAACTTAAAATCGGTACGTTCCTTTAATCCTGCCAAAATGGAACCATCTGGCACATTTACTTCGACATCCAATCATACAGAGCAAACTCGATCGATATGTTTTCGCCTTTTCAATAGCTCATATAGGTTCTTAGTGCCTCTTGATCAAGTCCTCGGTCCTGCAAAAATGAATTCGTCTGGGCGCAAGCCATGTCTGAAGGACACATGTCGAAATTTCATCGACCCGACTCCCCATCTGGTCGAAGACTCGTTATCTGGTACCAACATCTATCGGCTCTTTAGGGTGATGCAGATTCAGGGAAGAGCCCCATCGCCAACTCTGTTACCGCGGGTTGGCAAGGACTGTGTTGCATATCTGTTTGACAGGAATGACCCCACCTCTAGTCATCCTAACCTCGTCACATCTGCATCATCGCCCATAAACTGGCAGCCCGATGCACTGGAAGCGACGAGATAAGAAGCCAGAGAGCAACACGGAGAAAGACGCGAAGAACTTGGACTCAGACGACAAACATCGTAGACATAAGTCGAAAGGCAAAGGCAAGCGGGCGAACCAAACTGTAGCCAATGACTCGCGCGATCCATATGGAAAATGCTCGGACTCCGACCTCTCCTACCTCACAGACACAGATTTCTTGGGTTTTGTATCAGACCTAGTGGCCTCCGAGTTCTACTTCTTCCACTACTCTATCTATTATACTAGTACTTGGATCATGACCTGTATCAATGTTTTCTGGTTGAGCGAAAAGTTTGTAGAATCTCTTGCTTGCTGTCCCGCGTATATCTAGTACCGTACCTTAGAAAGGTAAGGTGTCGATGAGCCAATAGCAACGGCCTCGGAGCGGCGTCTGTGCTATTAATACTATTCGATCGGTTAACTCTGAATTACGAACTACTCGCTATTGCTCGCCAACAACCCGAACAAGGCCTAAGCCCCAAGTGCTCTTTTCAACCCAGTCCTTCAATGACGACCCACAACGAGGTCAACATGAGTACTGAAATTTTTTCTCTAGTCACTCTCCCATGCAGCCGTCGCACAATGAACAACAGGTTAACGAAGGTCTTGGCAGTTCTACATAGCTTTGGCATCGCTTGCCAACTTACCATACCTTCAGGTTGCTTTGTACGAGCACATGACAAAAATGTATGGTGGTCCTCCCAACAAATACCACATCGCTCTTTACACCGAATGGGCAAAGTACGACTGGGGGATGATCATCACGGGTAACATCCAAGTTTCTGGAGATCATCTCTCATTGGCACGCGATATCGTGATCCCTGAGGTACTCAACGAGGAAACATTGGCCCCATTCAAGAAGCTGGCACGAACGATTCACGGAGAGGACTTGCGCGAGCCGTCGACACGGCCATTGGCCTTGATGCAGCTCGCTCATGGCGGTAGCCAGTCCCCAAACTTCCTTGGTGGTCGTAAATTAGGTGTTCCTCCCATGGCGCCAAGTCCGATTCGGGTCGGATCGAGTAGGCGTGCGCAGTCGCGCGATGGGGTTACGTCTTTTGCCGTCCAGGCTTTACCCTTGCGTGCACTGTTCCAGCAACCCCGGGAAATGAGTCTTCAAGATATCAAGCAAGTGCAACAGGCGTTCATCAAAGGCGCGTTGACTGCTCTCGATGCTGGGTTTGATGGTG
>JBBPLF010001042.1:0-12396 GCA_038089615.1 Aureoboletus auriporus
ACGATACCAACGATGTACCTCACGCTTGACCTACCTGGAATAGCATCAACCTTGTACATCGTCTCTGATCCTTTGGATCCCTTGTCTCCCTCGTAGTCCTCGTCCTACTCTGAGTGGACGCTCCCTCGAACCTTCGTACCACCGACGACAGTGTTGTCATCGGAAGAACCCCCTTGAACCCTTGAACCATCTACGGCGAACGTTCGTCTTAGACAGAACCCTTGAACCGACCAGGTCTACATTTACCTCTACCCGAGTTAAGCGTAACAGAGTACTTCTCGGACATGCTCCTTGTGGGAGGCCATATCCTTGGAGTAGATTAGGATGTTGTCGAGGTAGACTATGATGCAAACATCGAGTAGATCAGCGAAGATGGTATTAACGAACTGCTGGAATGCTGCCGGAGCATTGGTAGGACCGAATGGCATGACAAGCCACTCGTAGAAGCCATAGCGCGTCCGGAAAGAGGTTTTCCATTCATCGCCCTCAGCGATACAGACCAGGTGGTATGCATGCCGGAGGTCGATTTTGGTGTAGATTTTTGTATGGCTCAGAGCATCTAGGAGATCGGAGATGCGGGGCAGGGGGTAGCAGTCTTTCTTTGTGATTTTGTTGAGTCCTTGGAAGTCGACACAGAGGTGGAGTGAACCGTCCTTCTTGTGGACAAAGAGAACTGGAGCAGCATGAGCGGAGGAGGAAGGGCAGATGAAACCCATTGCAAGCTGTTCATCGAGGAACACCCGGAGTGACTCAAGCTCGGATGGGGAAAGGGAATAGGTAGTACCAATGGGAGGAGAAGCGCTGTCCTCGAGGTCAATATTTAGATCATGTTCGTGATGAGGAGCAAGGATGGAGGCCTTGCTTTTGCTAAACATGTCGGGGAAGTCATGGTAGTCTGGAAAAACTCCGGAGAGATCGGAGGGTTCAGGGTTGGTGGAGGCAGCACAGAAATCACTCCCTTGAGGGCGGATTTGCATGCTGAATTGCATAGAACCTTCAAGGTGACATGCCAGTGTGAAAGTGGGGGCACTGATGATTGCTATCGGAGGAGCTTTGCAGTCAGAGAAATGCGGTGAATTGGATGGGGAAGGGTCAGCCGGAGGAGGCAAGTCCGGAGGCTGCAGAGATGAGCTCGAAGGGGTTGGCATGGGTCGCTCAGGTGAACAGAATGATATACTGCTCGAAACCCAATCAATCAACGGATTGTAGCAGGTGAGCCAGTTGTGTCCTAGAACAAGGGAGCAAGATCCATCCAGCGGAGTGACATAAAATGTCGTCGGAGTGATATCACTGGTGCGGAAACAAACGGAGAGGTCGACAGCTTGAAAAATCACAGAGTTTGAGGTTTCATCGAAGAGGCGGAGTTGCAATGGAGGGACGGAGTAGGTTGAAAGAGCATGTTTATTGACAAAGGAGGTATCTATAAAACAATCAGAGGAACCAGAATCTACGAGGGCGGAGAAGGCAGGGATGTCATATGAAAGGAGAGAAATGGAGGGCATAAGGGACTTCAGATCTGAGAGAGCAGACACGTTGAGTCGGATCTCCTTCAGGGCACAGGGGGGATCAACGCGACCTCCTTCCTGTGCAGAGTCAGGGAGGTTGCGGACTATTTTTTTGTCTCTGAGGAGACCTCCGGTGTAGCATCTGGAGTTGCAGTCGAAGCTGCACGAGCCTTGGAAGCCTTGGAAGTAGACTTCAAGCAGTCCTTAGCCATGTGGCCGGCATGACCACAGAACATGCAGAGCTTGTTATCAAATCTGCGCTTGCGTTCATCAGCAGTCAGCTTGCCGTCCTTCCCGAGTTTCAAGGAAAGGTCGGGCTTGGAGGACAAGGCGGAGTTGGCAGTCCAGACTTTGGACTTCTTAGAGTCCGTGTGACCACTGGAGTTGGGGGCGGAGGTGGAGACAGAGTTGGAGGATGTGGCAGGTTTCGAAGAGGACAAGGAGGAGGATTGAGTGGGCTTTGCCTGACGACTGATTTCGGACTTGCGCTCCCAGTAGCACGCGTCAATCGTTTGTGAGAGGACATGGAGTACGGCAAGGGTGGGGGGCTTCCCAATGCGAGAGATCTCATCCTTGATGCGATCGGGGAGGCCATTGTAGTAGTGATGCCAGAGGGCACCTTCTCTGTAACCTCAGACTTGTGAAGCGACGTGGTTAAACTCCACCACGTACTTGTTGATCCTCTGGCCATCTTTCATAGATAGATGATCGAGCTGGTGTTCCGCATCTCTGACGGGGTCATGTGGACTGAAGTTGGTACGGAGTTTGAGGACAAACTCCTTGAAGTCGTCCATCCAGAGAGGGCAGTCATCCGGCCCATCCATCTGGAGGAGATCAGGCTCAAACCATTCCAGAGCCATACCTTTCAGGTAGGATTGCGCAAAGGTGACTTTGGCACAGTCCATTCTAAAAGCCTTAGGCTGGTCCTGGAAGTTGAGCTCACATTGGACCAGGAAAACCCGGAGTTTGCAGGGATCCGTCCCGTCAAACTGATCTGGTTCCTGGACCTTGATGCGCAGAGTTGACTCGGAGGGTTTACGAGCTGAGCGGGCGAGGAGCTGGATGACGCTAGCGAGTTAGGTGAGCACATCCTGGGGGGCTTCTTCGCCTTCGGAGTTGAAGGGATCTTGGTAGGGGCCATCCGAGCCGTCATCAGAGGGGTCATTTCCGGGAAAGTCTGGGTTGTCCGGAGGAGGAGGGTTGTCGTTGACTGGAGTGCAGAAAGTAGCCTCATGTTGACTTGAGTGATGACTGGCAGACTCGCCATCACCACCTTCGAGCTGGGCAGAGACTATCCGCACTCCGGGAGTTGGGGATTCAGGGGGACCTTGGGAAATGGAGGGTGCGGGTCGCATGGAGAACCCATGGAAGTCATTGGTGGACTCGGGCTCTCAGCGATTGCTGCCAAACATGGACAGAGGGTTGTATCGAGGGGATAGGGTGGGGGCAATGTTGGTACCTGCTCTGGTACGAGCGCGAATGTTCATAGATTTTGGGTTCTAGCAAGTGAGAGTTGAATATACTGTTAAAACTATATGGACGGACATAACTCCGGCGAAGTCCGGAGCGGAGTCTCGGCGGGACTTGGCTTCAACGTATGTGTTGCGCCCTTACTGAACCCGGAGGTCCCGAATTTGTCGGAGGTTGGAGGTTGGAGGTCACAAGAACCGTTAGGCTCAAGTGGAACAAAGGAGGAGACAGAGATGGAGATTGGACAGTGACTGGGAGGTCAGAGCGAGGAGAGGAAGGTGGTTATTCAATTCGATATTTGACTGAGGTTACAAAGAGAGTACGGAGGGGTTTATATATGGAGGGCGGAAGGGTCTAAGGTATGGAGTCGCGTAAATATCTCGGAGGTAGGTACGGAGCGAGAATGAATAAGGGTCGGAATGACAGACAGAGAATGGAGGTGTAAGTACGGAATGACAGACAGAGAATGGAATAGGGAAAAGTGACAGTCAGGGAAACTAGGGAAGAGTGACAGAAGTAAAATGGAGTACATATGTACGAGATGACATCGGAAGAGTATAGAAGTATAAATGAAAGGGTCCAGAGAACGGAGATACCTGAGTGCATGAGATTGCGCCGGAGTTGTCACAGGACATCCAGAGTTGCATCGCAGTGACCGGAGTTGGACTTGGATGAAATCCAGGATATGACACAAGCAGGCTGTACAGCAAGACATGTGTCCAATAGGAATGCATAGGAAGATAATCAAGATGATGAGATGTCTGATAGGAACGCTCAGAGAAGTAAGCAAGATGACAAGAGAAGAAAATGAATAGGGGTGAATTGTAACAGTCAACAACTTGAGAAATCACAGAGTTTGAGGTTCCATCAAATAAGCGGATGTGTAACAGAGGGACGGAGTAAGTTGAAAGAGTGTGTTATTTGACAAAGGAGGTATCCATAATACAATCAGAGGAACCAGAATCTATGAGGGTAGAGAAGGTGGGGGTGTCATGAAAAGAGTGAATTGGAGGGCATAAGGATACTGGGATCTGAGAGAGCAGATGCATTGATTCAGATCTCTTTAAGTGCACAGGGGGGATCAATGCAACCTCCTTCCTGCATGGAGTCAGGGAGGTCACAGACTATCCTTTTGCCTCTGAGGAGACCTCCGGTATAGTGTCCAGAGTTGCAGTTGAAGCTGCACAAGCCTTTGAAGCCTTGGAGGTGGACTTCGAGCAGTCCTTAGCCATGTGGCTAGTGTGATCACAGAACATGCAGAGCTTGTTGTTGAATCTGCACTTCCGTTAATTGGCAGTCAGCTTGCCATCCTTCCTGAGTTTCAAGGAAAGGTCAAGCTTGGAGGACAAGGTGGAGTTGGCAGTCCAGACTTTGGACTCCTTGGAGTCCATGTGACCACTGGAGTTGGATGCAGAAGTGGGAGCAGAGTTGGAGGATGCAGAGGGTTTTGAAGAGGACGAGGAGGAGGATTGAGTGGGCTTCACTTGATGACTGATTTTGGATTTACACTCCCAGTAGCACACGTCAATTGTCTGTGAGAGAATATGGAGTTCAGCAAGGGTGGGGGGTTTCCCGATGCAAGAGATCTTATCCTTGATGCAATTGGGGAGGCTGTTGTAGAAATGATGCCAGAGGGCACCTTCTCTGTATCCATGGACTTGTGAAGCGATGCGGTTAAACTCCACCGCATACTTGTTGATTCTCTGACCATCTTTTATAGACAAATGGTCAAGCTGGTGTTCCGCATCTCCAACAGGGTCATGTGGACCAAAGTTGGTACAGAGTTCAAGAACAAACTCCTTGAAATTGTCCATCCAGAGAGGATGGTCATCCAGCCCATCCATCTAGAGGAGGTCTGGCTCAAACCATTCCAGGGCCATGCCCTTCAAGTAGGACTGTGGAAAGGTGACTTTGGCGCAGTCCGTTCTAAAGGCCTTAGGCCAGTCCTGGAAATTGAGCTCACACTAGATCAGGAAAACTCGGAGTTTGCGGGGATCCGTCCCATCAAACTGATCTGGTTTCTGGACCTTAGTACATGGAGTTGACTCAAAGGACTTATGAGCGGAGTGGGCAAGGAGTCGGATTGTGCTAGCAAGCTGGATGAGCACATTCTGGGCGGCCTCATCGCCTTCAGAGTTGAAGGGGTCTCAATTGGGGCCGTCTGAGCCATCATCAGAAGGGTCATCTCCAGGGAAGTCTGGATCATCCGGAGGAGGAGGGTTGTCGTTAACGGGAGTGTGGAAGATAGCCTCATGTTGGCTCAAGTAATGACTGGCTGACTTGCCATCACCACCTCCAAGCTAGGCAGAGACTATCCGCACTCCGGGAGTTGGGGATTCAGGGTAACCTTGGGAAACAGAGGGTGCAGGTCACACAGAGAACCCACAGAAGTCGTTGGTGGACTCAGGGTCTTGGCGGTTGCTGGTACCTATTCTGGTATGAGTGTGAGTGTTCATAGACATCAAGTTCTAGCAAGTGAGAGTCGAATATACTGTTAGAACTAACTATACGGATAGACATAACTCTGGCAAAGTCTGGAGTGGAGTCACGGCAGGACTTGGCTTCAGCATATGTGCTGCACCTTACTGAATCTGGAGGTCCCGAATTTATTGGAGGTCAGAGGTCAGAGGTCACAAGAACCGATGGGCTCAAGTGTAACAGAGGGGAAGACAGAGATGGAGATTGGACAGAGACCAGGAGGTCAGAGCGAGGAGAGGAAGGTGGTTATTCAATTCGATATTCGACTGAGGTTACAAAGAGAGTATGGAGGGGTTTATATATGGAGGGCGGAAGGGTCTAAGATATGGAGTCGCATAAATATCTCGGAGGTAGGTACGGAGCAAGAATATATAAGGGTCAGAATAACAGACGGAGAATGGAGGTGTAAGTACAGAATAACAGATGGAGAATGGAACAGGGAAAAGTGACAGTCAGGGAAACTAGGGACGAGTGACAGATGTAGAATGGAAGGTATGTATAAGATGACAATGGAAGAATATAATAGTATAAATGAAAGGGTCCGGAGAACAGAGATACCTGAGTGCGTGAGATTGCGCTGGAGTTGTTGCAGGATATCCGGAGTTCCGTCACAGTGACCAGAGTTGGACTTGGATGAAATCTGGGATATGACAACCTTCCATCATCTCATCCCCTTGAACATCAAATATGTTTGCAACAGGAAATACAATAACTGTTCCTGGAACTACTAGTTATGACCCAGCAAACCTCCTCCCCACATACCCCTCACAATTGCATCATGGCCAGAGGAACTTATGAGTCCCTCATGGTGCAAAACAATCACCTCCAGTTACCTTACTCCTATGTTGTCTATTCCAATCGCCTCCTGACACACCTATGAAGAGTTCTCTTCGCCTCAGTCCTGACCACCCCTGCTCTTTTTCTATGCATGGAACTAGACCTGCACTACAATTATGACAAGAAAACCAAAGACTTGTGTACCCTCTTCTGAACATACCAAGTTATCTGCCTTGCTGCCCACCAACTTGTTCCTCATGACTCCCCAGAACAATTTGTATCCACCATGCAGACTGGCATTGATGAAGCCTGTTCTCTCATCTTGGACCTCCTTTACAAGGAAGGGTTTGGACATTTAGTAGATTGTATTGACAAAAATCTGCTCCAGCCCATTGTAGAGCCATTCTTCAATATCATGAGTGTCCACAAGTATAGGACCTATGTAGGGGATGCCCCATGTGCCATACCATTCGACCCTCACCTTGACACCCCTGTGTTGGTGGAAAAATTCCACCCCCACACTCCCCAGAATGGACATACTTTCCTGCTCCACTCTCCATTCAATAGTCCCCCAAGATCAACGCCCATACCTCCACTACCTCTTGCATTTCAGAAGACTCTCCAATTGCAACCTGCTCCTCCACTCCTGCCCCTAAGGACATGCAATGAGAAGCTCTTACTCGCCATGAGAGCTTGCTACCTCTGAGACTCCCCCAAGCAACTTTAAACACCCTAGGAGACACCCTTTGCCCCATACTCCATTCCTTTCGAGGAACCAGATCTGTATCCTTGGATGGAGCAGGCATCTCCTGAGATCCTATCAACATCAATACCTCCAACATCCCAGCATGCCCCTCTAAGAAACACCTCCACTGCCATCAATGTGGAAAGGCAGATCATGTCCAGATCTTCTGTGGGAAGTACATCTGCCCTTGGTGCCACAAATGTGCCCCAAGACATGTCCAGGCCAAATGTCATCAACAACAATGCAGAGAATGCAATGAGTATGAACACATTTGTGCCCATTGCCCAGTTTACAATAGTCTCAACCAAGATGACAGCTTTCTCAATGAAGACATTGATTTCACCAATTATAAGGTCAACAAGGGAGATATTGATGGATCAGACTGCTGAGCAGGTGCTTTAGCATTATGAAGGGGGTAATGTTACAGTTTTCCCCTATGACCTATCTTTTCCCTATGTCTACAGACTCATTGTCTCTTCTTGCGTCTTTACCAGACACTTGTTGTCTCTTCCTTTCTAGTTTTCTCACTTCCATTCCAGAATCCTTCAGAACCACACCCCTTATCTTCATCTTCGACCAGAACCACCAGGAACCCTTTGAAACCCCTCAGAACCATGTTTACACCTTGTTTCATAAGACTAACACTTTTGCCTTCAACCAGAACCACAGGAACCCTTCAGAACCCCTCAGAACCATGTTTACACCTTTGTTCTTTAAATTCTCAACTTCAGAACCACTATGGACTACATTCCTCTCCTTGGCATTGCTTTCCTGATGCAATACCTCATGTCCCCTTACTACCATCACATAGCCATGATATTTTGGACCCCACCTTATGCAGCATACAGTAACACTGCTACTACTGTGCACATAGGATTATGCAGCATATAGTTAGTATAAGTAGCCACCCAACTTGTCTTGTATTCCCCAACTAGTTCTACACAATCCAGCATTGTTACTTAGTACTTCCACGAGCCCCAAGTGTGTGCATTAGGTAGTGAGACACTCTATTGCTTTGCCCATACAAGTCTCTGTACTTCAAGTGTACGCTGTGCTACATTTCAACACCCAGCATTAACACCTACCAAAGAGCTGGGAACAGCATATCTTGCATCCACCTGGCAATCACAAAAAGCCCCTGGTTGCAGCTGGTTCCATTGGCTCCAATTTTCTTGACCTCCAGCAGCTGTATATGGCTCCAAATGAAATTGGTAACAATACCAGTACCCTACAGCTAACAGAGAATTCCAAAGCACCACCCTCTGTCAATCCAAACACACTCCCCCCTTCAGCTCTATCTAGTTTCATTGGACAATCTGCTATCAACACACCTCCTCAATCTATGCTGATGAGCATCAGCTGTACAAAGAGAAAGCAATCTCTGTCACTCATTGGGTCAGAACTCAGCGTGTCATGCAAAAAATCACACCTGTCTGCATTGGCAAGATGGAGAGAGCAGAGGCAATGGAGGATGAGATAGAAGAAGAGGAGAAGAACCACAAAGAGGCAGAAGCAGTAAAGAAATGTGAAGAAGAGCTTAAGCTTCCTCTGCCCCCTCCTCCGGTGCCTGCCTTCGAACCAAGGGCGCCCTGTGAAGGACGGTTGGGTTCTTTGTTGCATATGGGTTGCACAAGGATTGGGTGAAATCACATAGAGCACCCGGTTTCGCAAAAAGTCAAATTTTCCACAGCATTTGAAGATGAGGACGAAGATATGGAAGAGTCCCAAGTAATAGAGCAGAAGGTGCTTGAAGAAGCAGCCAAGAAAGCACCCACATTTGAGCTGCTTGCAGGCTTTAGAGCCTGTTCAGTAGTTGTGTTAGCTAGTTGTTAACTAGCTAACATGATTGGCAATGTTTGGTCTCATTGTTAGCAACTCAGCATAGTGCTCCATGGTTGTAGCAGAAACTAAATACACTATAGCCATATACCATCATGATCCCTATCAAACAGCTCAATCCTGTGAGCAGGTTCAACCACCAAGCCTGCAAGACCATTCTCTTGAGCATCCTGAAACTCATCCAACTCCTCCTTTTTTCCATTATTGACATTCAAGCTGGAATCCACAAGCCCCCAATACCATATCACACATCTGCTCTCACCAAACATCATTGGCTTTTTGAGTTACTTTGTGGCCATCCCAATCACATCCGATCAGAGCTTGGGGTTAGCAAAGAGGTTTTTTTTGCAGATTATCACTGATTTGCAGCAGATCTGCTTCAAAGATTCATGGAATGTCACTTTGCATGAACAACTTGCAATATTCCTTTATATGTCTGTTACTGGTTTGACAACCTGGCATGTTGGAGAACATTTTCAGCACTCAAATGCAATCATCTCCAAGTATTTTCTAGCCCACCTCTATATCAGATCTATGTTCAGTTTCCAGCCAATCCTTTGTGTCCAAAGAAGATCCATGACAACAGCAAGTTTTACCCCTATTTCTGTGATGCTATTGGTGCTATTGATGGCAATCATATTCCTATTTCACCACCCACTCAACTTCAAGGCCAGTATCCAAACTGAAAAGGGTTTCTCTCACAAAATGCCCTCTTTGTCTGCAACTTCGACCTCCAATTTATCTATATCCTTACTGGCTAGGAGGGATCAGCTGCTGATGCTCAAGTTTATGAAGACACTGTCTCAGAAGATCTTGAAATTCCATATGGCAAGTATCTCTTGGCTGATGGTGGCTACCCGCTCCAATCGACCCTTCTCACTCCTTATTGTGGAGTCCACTATCACCTTGCCGAGTAGGGTCATGCAAATGTTTGATGAGCATATAGACATTTTATAAGATATATGAACTGATTTGTCTCTATAGTCCTCAAACTTGTGAGGAACTGTTTAACCTTCGACATGCATCTGCTCAAAATGTGATTGAACATTTTCAAATGCCGATTTCAAATTCTCCTCCTCCCTTCCCAACATAAAATCAACATTCAGTCTCGCTTACCTGCTGTGCTCACATGCCTACACAATTTGATTCTTCACCATGATCCTCTTGATACTGTGGACAACAATGACAATGACTTAGATGATCAAGATGAAGATGATGATGACAAAGAACAACCTCAGGTTGGTGGTGGAGTTGCTGATGTTGTGGCTTGGAGAGGTGGAGCTAATTTAAATGAGCAGGCTGAGGCAAGTCACAAGTGTGATAGAATCACTCAGAATATGTGGGATGACTATCAGCACATCCTTCAAGATTGTCACCTTGACTTGGACAGTTCCGATGAGAATGATGACAATCATTTAGATGATGATATCTATGCATTCTGATCATGTTGAATATGTTGAATAGATGTTTCCCCGACAATGTGATATGTCATTTGTGGTCATAAAACACAAGATGCTAATAATACAACGTAAAAACGTGACATGATAATAATCAAACATAGCACTAGACAATATCCTGACCAGTATTCTTATTGTCCTTCTTATACAAATCCTCTATATACTTCATGCATTCCTCCATAGTGTTGAGAGACATGAAAATGGTGGCTGTGGTATAATTAGCAGTATCAGACCAATGAAGTCACATGAAACGGATGTGCTCTTGTGGCACCTGGTTTCAAAGAGATTTGAGTATTTGAACTGCATCCTCAAGCCTCCTCACTGGATCCATAAATGAGCTGTTAATTGAATTTGACAAATGGCAGATGGTGAAGTCAATACTCTGGATTGCAGCACCACTAGACATGGATGCATCCTGGTTGGCATTTTTTCACTTGCGAGTACTTTGATGTTCCAATGTGCAGCTGCACTTATTGCTATTTGGGCGGCTGAGGGAATGTGCAGACACAAAGCCAACCTCATTTGCAAGAGGAAAAATGGCATCAGATACAGCAGATAGTGGACACTTGCTGGACGAATGTGCAGACATACATAGTGGACAAAGGGGGTGGCATTGACATCGAGAACAAGGGAATTGACAATCATTTTCGGCCCCCAGGTGTACAATCGATTTCTTGGTGTGGATTGCAAAGATGCCAGAGGCAGAGCCAGGCTGTGGAAAAATCTCTTCAAAGTGTTCATAATAACACCAATCCTCTGTTGCAAAATTTTTAAATGCAGCAGTCCCCTAGACTCAAAAAAGACCATTAGTGTATTTTGTACATCCTGTAAACATTACATACCTTTTGTGCTACAAACAAGTCAAAAACGCTCAAGAATAAACACCCTCAATATTGGCACCTCGTTCATTATCCCAGTGAGTGCCAGATTTGGCCTACCAGATACAGATTATTGTATGAATATGTTTGAGCTATAGTAATGTACAATCAGATCCTGACAAGATCAAGATGATCAGTGTGACTTACACTCCCCCATTTCACCTTGCAGGACTTAGCATCCTTTGACTTACTACCTGTCGCTAGGAGTGGATAGATGTGTTCTGCAACTGCTCTGAATGTCGAATCCTTGAAGCCTCCATTTGAAGCTTCAGAGTGGTGTACATGAAGGTAATCCATAAGCGCATCTGTCTCCTGCTTGGTCCACTTTACTCTGGTGCTAGCAGTGGCCATTGATTGAGTTTGAGGATATGAGAGGAGTGGTGGTATTTTGTACAAGAGGTCAACAAGAGAAAGTAGATTCTGATAGAGAAATTCACGATGAGTGTAAGGATCAATATAGTGTGCAATCATGATGGGTATAGAGGTACAAGGTTTTGTTATATTTAGTCTCCGCTACAACCACAGAGCACTGTGCAACATTGAGGCATGACAAGGCACAAGGCAGCCACAGTGTTAAGTCTTCGGCCAAGCGAGGTGGCACAGCATTCTTTCCTTTCCTTCTGCCTTCCATCTTTGCCTTGACTCCTTCCCGCTTCTCTCTGCTTGTCGCATCCATACCCAACTTTCCCTACACTCCTTACACTCCATGGCTGACCCTGCTTTCGAAATTCTCCCGGACTTTGCTGTGGACCTTTACCGCCCAGTGGTCAAAGCCATCATGCTCACTAATGACATCAATGCTGAAGCAGCCATTGACCGCCTTGCCGACATATGGGAGATCAATCACCAACGCCGCATCGAGGCCTGGAATCAGGAGAGAGATGCCAAGGATCACAGAAATGCTCACCTAGCACAGAGACCTGATTCCCCCCCTCCAGTCCCTCAACCCCCAGCAGGGCATAGATCCTCAGCCGAACCTGCAGGTGCCCAGGTGCCCAGAGATGCCGATAAGAAGAAACCCAAAATAGGTGACTTCCCCAAAGGTGTACTCCCCCCTGAAGTCATTGTCCCCCGTCCATCACAATATGCCCTCCAGAAAATTGTGAACTTCAAATTTGTAGAGTGTTGAGAATCTTGGTTTTCTTATTCATATTTCATATTACATAACCAAGATTCTAGGCCAGTCACATGACAAGTCACCTGATTGCATGACACATTTACTTGTATACATAATCAGAGACTAGACC
>JBBPLF010001043.1:0-12387 GCA_038089615.1 Aureoboletus auriporus
CCAATATCCCTTTCTCCTCCTAATTCTCCTGTGTCAAACCCTCTTGTTGTCGCCATGGCAAATGTGAATCCTTTTCAGATGCCCCTTCAGGGAACCCAGAATGCTCCCAAATTCGATGGGAAAACACTGTCTCAACTACCCCGATACCTGGAAGACATCGAGTTTTTAGGAACACAAGCTGGTCTTAACGAAGAACAGCAGATTAAGGCTGCTATCCGATATGCAGATTTAGACAAAGCCGAGGTTTGGGAAACCCTACCCAGCGCTCGTGCTAATCCACCTGCATGGGCCGTGTTTGTCACTGCAGTCAAGGATCTCTATCCTGGATGCGAAGGTGATAATCGCTATTGCTGTGCTGACCTACAATACCTTATACAGGATTACAAAAAGAAATCTATGCATAGTCAAGATGAACTGGGAGAGTATCGGTGGAAGTTTACCAAAATCTCTGCCATGCTCATTGCCAAGAACAAGCTATCCGAGGCAGAACGTGATTCCATGTTCCTTGCGGGTTTTCCGCAAGATGTTGAGAACTGGATCCGTCATCAGTTGGCTATTGTCAAACCGGATATTCATCCTGATGACCCATACCCGATTGCTGATATCATTGACATGGCTAAGTTTCTTTTGACAGGATCAGCGTTGCACAATGCGGTTCCATCTGCAGCACCATTTTCGACACCTTCCCCGCAACATTATCCTCAATTCCCTCAACAACATACTCCTGCTCCTCAACGACCAGTTTCGCGACAAGGGGGCAGGAATGTCAAGGCCGAGTTCACCAATACTGTACAGCAAGGAGGCAATCCGAAATGCGCCTTCTGTGGTGATCCTGCCCACTTTGTAAACAGTTGCCCTCATGTTGACGAGTATATCCGTATGTCGCGCACTATCCATGGAACCGATTGCAGGCTGTATATGCCCGACGGTTCTCGCATTCCTAGAGTGCCGGGTGCGCATTGTCTTAAGGATTGCTTGGATCGTTTGGGGGCAAGCGCATCATCCGCTACCTCATCTTCTGTAACGGTTCCCACTAACACGAGCTCTTCGAGTTCGGTCAATACCTTTTCTAGGGATATACATGCGCATATGACCTCCGGCATTTGGTCGGTAGCAGATGCGCCTATCGATGCTCTCATCGAATTCGAACCCGTCGCATTGGCAAACTCCATTGCAGACGTACAAGTACCCGATTCTCCTGATGTAGCTGATCCAGATTTTCAGCCTTTTATCGCTCAAGCATGGGCCTCCTTCCAAGCTACGAAGGAAGGTCAGCAACGCGGGAAGCGCGTTCGTTTTGACGGCGTAGCTGTACCGCCCAAGAAGCCCGCTACCAAACCAGATTCGCGCTCTGCTACAGTCTCAGGGGAGCTAGAGTCTATTGTCTCTCCTGAAGTGCTGGATGCTTGCGCTTTGGTCCCTGCGGGTTCCATTAGGCCACTGACACCACCTCTGTCCTCCCATGTACACGAGAAGAGCGCGGATTGCAGTGGATTTATACCCGCTTCTGCGTCTTCGAGTAACATATCCCCGCGCGTTCCTGTTCCTAACCAAAACATTTCCTCTCGAGGACGATACTGCTCCAAAGCATGTTCTTGATGTGGTACTAGAGTCCACTGTTCCAATAGCAGTGAAAGACCTCTTTGCGATCGCTCCAGAGTTTAGGAAGCAATTCCGAGACCTGACTACTACCAAACACATTTCCAATTCATCTTCATCTCATACTAATACTGTACAGGTGAATGAATTATCCGGTCGCGATCTGGGCAAGGTTGATTGCGAATACAGCGATCGCGTGTTGCGCTCAGACGATGGTTTAATTGTCGCACATCACAGTCTACCCCTGCGCTGTCTTGATGGCCAGGTAGTAGGCACCAAACATACCCTCACTTGCGTTCCGGACAGCGGTTCCAAGATTATTGCCATGCCCAAGCGGGTTTGGGAACAACTCAGGAAACCTATCCGCTCCGATCACCATATGCATATGACATCCGCTAATACTAGTACTGATTCGATGCTTGGTGTCCTGGAGAACTTATCCTTGTCCTTCAGACCTGGAGAAGTCTCGCTTCAGGTACAGGTGGTTGATCGTGCTAATTTTGATTTACTCCTAGGCTGTCCTTTTTATTGCCTTATGTCCGCAACCACTGAGGACTTCCCGGATGGCAGTCAAACCATCACCCTACACAATCCCAATAACGGCAAAGAATTCAAGATGCCAACCCGCACGTGGACTAACGGATGTCCGCGATGCCGTCGCGGTTTGCATTGCAACAACCACCAAAGCATTCTTGAACTGGGTTTTTAGGTCTCGATGATCTGCCTTCACGGTGGGGAGATTCCATTACATTTCCCGGTATGCAAGCATTTTTATCCAAATATCCTTTCCTGCAATATCTTGTTGCAAAGCAGTCTTCACCTTCGGAGACTGCTACGGATTCTTCGCAACCCGTTACCTCCAATACTGTTTCCATTTCATTGGTCACTCAATCTCAATCTTCTTTTACTTCTTCGCATTCCCTTTTAATGCTTTCTCGTATCCCTTCCCCCTCGTATCCGTTTCTCTCCTCCACTCAATCTGTCCTTTCTCATACTAATCTTACCGCATTGCAGTCGACTTATGAGTTTGATACCTCACGTCATTATTTCTGTATTCGCGATGCGTTCACGTATAAGCCTGTCGCCAAGAAGGTTCGCTCTGTTTCCGCTCCAGTTACAGAAGAGTTCCATGTTGTGCGCAGCTTACCAGCTAAACCGTTAGGTGGATTACCGCCTTTACCTACTCACCCTTCCAATTTTATTCCAGGCATACGCTTTACCCAAGAGTGCGCAGACGCGCTAGACCTCGATCTCGCTCAATGGCTTTGGCCAGATGAACTTAAACTCGTTCGCTGGCTAGTGCGCATTCACAAGATGGTGTTCACTTGGATCCCTACTGAGCATGGGCGGCTCAACAAGCGTTATTTTCCAGCAGTAAAGATTCCTACCGTACCTCATACTCCTTGGGTACTTCGCAACATCCCAGTCCCGCCTTCTATCCAGAAGGAGGCGATCCAAATCATCAAAGATCGCATTGCGTCGGGTGTCTATGAACCCTCCACCGCTGCATATCGATCCCGTTGGTTTTGCGTCCTCAAACAGGATGGCAAGACTTTCCGTCTCGTACACGACCTCCAACCCCTTAATGCTGTTACTATCCGTGACGCATCCGTACCTCCGTTCGTCAAGCACTTTGCGGAATCCTTTGCGGGTTACGCAGTCTACGGCATGATGGATCTTTTTGCTGGCTATGATCAGCGACCATTACATGTCAATTCTCGCAACATGACCTCCTTTTCCACTCCCCTTGGACCTCACCGCTTAACCACTGTCCCTATGGGATATACAAACGTGGTGCAGATCTACCAGGCTGACATGGCCTTCGTCCTTCAAGATGAAATACCCAACCATACTATGCCATTTATCGACGACCTTCCCATCAAATCCGGTACTACCCACTATCAGCATGTGGATGGTTCTTACGAAACGATTCTGGAAAACTCTGGAATTCGAAGGTTTATATGGAATCACCTTGTAGTCGTTAACCGCATTTTACAGCGCCTCGAGAATGTCGGTGCAACCGTCTCCGCCAAAAAGTTCGTCCTCGCCACTCCGGATGCGATTGTTGTCGGTCATAAATGTACCTTTGAAGATCGCATTCCCCCAGATCCGAAGGTCCAGAAAATCCGTGACTGGCCTGAATGCACTACGCTTAGTCAGGTCCACAGGTTTCTTGGGACATGCAGTGTGTTACGCATTTTCATTAAAGGTTACGCATCAATTGCCAGACTGCTTGTCAATTTGACGCGGAAAGGTGTTCCTTTTTCATGGGGCGCAGCCCAGCAGGAAGCCATGCAGCGTCTTAAAGATGCGATACTCAAATCACCCACTTTGCGTCATCTCGACTATGAGTGCGGTCGGGAAGTGGTACTTGCTGTGGATACGTCTTATATCGCTGTCGGTTTCATTCTTTCCCAAGACGGGGAGGACGGCAAACACTATCCGAACCGTTTTGGCTCTATAACGCTTAATGAAGTCAAGAGTCGCTATTCCCAGGCGAAGCTCGAGCTTTACGGTTTATTTCGCACACTCCACATTTTTATTTTCAACATCGCTAACTTTACAGTCGAAATGAATGCCAAATATGTCAAGGGTATGATTAACAACCCTGACCTTCAACCAAACGCGATCATAAATCGTTGGATCGCGGATATCCTCCTTTTCCATTTTCGCCTTGTCCATGTCCCTGCGGATCGTCATACGGGTGCGGACGGATTATCGCGCCGCCCTCCTGCTGAGGAGGATACACCGGAACACGATGACGTAGAGGACTGGCTTGACAAATCCTATTCCTTCTCCATGCAATTGCTAAATGATCAGTCCCATTTCCCAGCTCAGCTTGTCCTTCCGGGCCATCCTCACGGGTGTGCTACTGGACCGGCTTTCCCTGTGCGCTTGTGCTCGTATAATCGCCTGTATATGGCTGTCGAGTCACTCGCACTATCTACAGATCCCCCTCCCGTCGTCGAGACCCCTTTTATCCTGCGTTCTCCGAAAGGCATCCAGCGGGACGCTAGGCTCCAACAAATTACTGCATTCCTTGAGTCTAGTGTTCGCCCTTCCGGAATGTCTGATCAGGAGTTCTCCGCGTTTGTCACATCCGCTACGCATTTCTTCTTCCTCCACGGAAACCTTTGGCGTCGTGAGCCACATGGTCGCCATCAGTTAGTCGTCCAGGAAGACCGTCGTTTCGCACTCATTAAGCAGGCACATGATGACCTGGGGCACAAAGGTGCCTATACTGTGCGGATGCGGCTTTTGTTGTGCTTCTGGTGGCCTATGCTTACTGAAGACATCAAATGGTATGTATGCACCTGTCACCAATCCCAACTTCGCCAAACCGTCAAACTCCATATTTCCCCATCCGTACCCGACGTTGTTGGTCTTTTCCACAAAGCACATATCGACACCATGCTTTTGCCTCACGCCGGCGGCTATCGCTATATTGTACAAGCTCGTTGTGCGATGTCCGCATATCCCAAGTTTCGCATGTTACAATCCGAGAACGCCACCGCCCTCGCCAATTTTATCTTTGAGGACATCCTCTGCTGTTGGGGACCTCTATCCGAAATCGTTACCGACAATACGCCAGCTTTCGTGCAGGCGCTCGACATCCTCTCTTCGTGTTATCATCTCCACCATATCCGCATCTCCCCCTACAATTCACAGGCGAATGGTGTGGTTGAATGACGTCATCTTGATGTCTGGGAGGCCATCATCAAAACTACCCAGGGGAAGGAATCCCATTGGCCTCATGTAGCTCATTCTGTCTTTTGGGTGGAACGAGTTACCATCATCAAATCCATCAGATTCTCGCTGTACTTCATGGTACATGGCGTTGAACCTCTCTTTCCTTTTGACCTATCAGAAGTGACTTATCTTGTCCCTCTCCCCAATGATCAACCACTAACAACATCGGGACTTATAGCATGGCGTGCAAAGTGTTTTCAGAAGCGTTATGAGGACCTTGCGCAAATACGCGAAATAATCCTCAAAGCACGTTATGAATCCGTAAAGCATTTCGAAGCGTCATTTAAGAACTGTATCAAGGATTACGACTTCAAGCCTGGTACTCTGGTACTAGTGCGCAATTCACGAGTTGAAAAAGAGCTGAACTGGAAGACGAAACCAAGGTACATGGGTCCTATGGTAGTCCTTCGCCAGACGACTGGCGGGTCTTATATCTTGGCAGAGTTGGACGGGTCTGTCTCATAGCTGCGTTACGCGGCTTTCCGTTTAATTCCTTATCATCCACGTTCTCATACCTCACTTTCCATTTCAGATCTTACCGGTTTAGACGAAGAAGAACTGGACAATCTGGTAGGAATAGAAGGCGAATTGGAGGATTATGAAGGCAATCCTGGTCTAACCGATCAAGATGCCTGACATCTCTTTCCTATCATCATATACTTGAACCCGATATGTATCTGTTTTATCCCAGGTTTCATCCGGTGCTCGCTTTCATCCTGGGATTAGTCCAGCGGTTATCTGTCTTACCCCGGGTTTTGTCCAGCGCCGCGTTATGATCAGAAAGACAACAAAACCGTCAAACATACTTAGTTCTCTCTCTCTCTCTCTCTCTCTCTCTCTCTCTCTCGTCAAAAAGAAACAAAACAACAGAAAAATCAGATAAACAATCACAACAAAAGCGCTATGTTATCATCTTTTATTCTCACATTTACACACAAAATATAACACCGTCACTTTTGCTATGAAACAGGTGTCCTACATCATTATTTATTATGCGATTTCTTTGCGCATCATTCTTACTTTCTACGTCAAACAGGGTTTTAATGCGGACCGCGTATGAAGTGTTAGGGTAACGAGGCTAAACTATCAATCTCTTTTATCATGATCTCATTTTTGCTTATGGTCTTTTGCCTTTTCCTCAGACAACCGGCAGTGCGTTTGCATTTGCGGATTCACGCGGATTCATCGGACACTTGCGGATTCGGACGACATTGCAATTTTACATGGAAAAGGAGATACAAAGAGCTACTATAATGCGCTATTTACTTGAGCTCGTCCAGCGCCTTCACCAATGCATCCACCTCCCTCTCCACCTTCAGAAGGTGCGCTTGTATTGCACGCGCCTTCACCTTCAGCTTGTGGAGCTGGTCTTCTGCCTTGCACTTCCCCTTTGCCTTCTTCGGGGTGATCGCGACCTCGCTGTCGGTCAACTCGAGGTCGGCCTCGGTGTGCTGGTGCTTGACGCCTCGGGACTTCCGCTCTGTTCAAGGTGTTAGTGCTGCTCGAATTCCTACCGTATCACTCACCTGGCAGCACACGCGATGCGCTTGGTCCCACCTCAACCACCTTCAACACATGCTTGGGGCACGAATATTCGCACTGTTGCCATACAACTTGGCACGTGTTACACGCGCTAACACGGGGCCCCGCGCACAAGTACCGGAACTTGATACACCAGGCGCATTTCGTCTCATGCAGGACCTCGCTGTGGTGACCCTCATCCTCCTCCTCGCTAACGGAGTCCACACATGCTCGCTATGAAGCGTTAGCTGCGATGCAAAACGACGACGATGGAACTTACCTTGGACCCAGTAAACCCGCTCAATGTGACTGGCGAGTCTGTCATCGGGGGGTTCGTGCCCTCGTCCTCAACCGCCACGTCTTCGTCGCCGTCATCCTTGTCATCCTCCTCCTCCTCCTCCGTTGCCGGTTTCTGGCGTAGTGGCATGATTACCACTGAGGGCTTAGCCCGTGCCTTCGCCTTGACCTTCGCCTTTTCATCTTCCTCGGCCTTCTTCTTTGCCGCCACAGCCGCCTGCTCCGCCTCAATCCTTGCCTCCATGGCGGCTTCCCATCACGTTGCATATCCGCCTGCCTCCTTGATTGCTGCCACGACATCCAGAGGCAGTGGCGGTACCGCCTGCAATGTGCAAGCCTCCGCCATCGCCGCCCTGAGTTTGTTCTGGGCTTTTGTTAGCGCAACTCGAAAAGTGACAAATTGTCACATACCATCTTCTGCAACCAGGCGACCACCCACATCTCCTGCTCCTTCCAGAGCTCTTCCTTGTCGTCCTGTCGCGTCTTCGCCTCCGTCTCCATCGCATCGTACGCCTTCTTGACGCGCTCCCGTGCTAGTTCTTGTGGTGACGGGTTGGATGCGAGAGCCTCATCGAGGAAGTCTTGTAGGTTGATGGTGGACATGTTAATGATGGGAGTAGAGAAAGTACAGAAGCAGTGCGGCCACACCTCGCGACTTATATACGCGATCAACTGCTTACCTCATCAGCGGACAATGGTGCAGGAGTTTTGCTCACTTCAAATGCTTCCGCATGTTCGCATTTGACACGCGCCTCGTTTATTTCCGTCTTCCCACACTCATGTGACTGACTGGGGACAGTCAGTAGCAAAGTCCCCCTCGGATGTAGAGAGCCATAAGTCGCTACTCTCGCATACCGTCTAATCGCCACCTGGGTCGTTCTCCATCCTTATCCTTATCCCTTTCCAAACGTTTTCACCTTCTACCACGGCCGTCTAAAGTCATTTCTGCACTCTCTCGCATCAACTCACACCGATCCAAACAAAATCTGCATAGTCTGCATTCCACATCTGCACTCAGGTTCCATCGCTGGTAAGTCTTTTTGTTCGCGTTGCATTTATAACTCGTTGTATCAAGTCGTATCATGTCCTAACGACTTGAATTACCTTATCAAATACTTTATTCACATATTTAGTCGTCTCCATACCTTCGACAGGTATTGTGATGCATGTACCTTACTTGTTTCAATCTAGGGTATGCCCAGACTATAAAAGACTGTACCGGATTCTGTGATGTTCCTGCTCCATCCAGTGATGCTGATCTCGGACCTCGAAAGGAATGGAGTATGGGTCGGAGGGTATCTGCCAACATATTCATGGTTGCTTGGGGGAGTCTGGATGGTAACAGGCTCTCATGGTGAGCAAGAGCTCTTTGTTGCATGTCCTCAGGGGCAGGAGTGGGCGAATGGGTGACAACTGGAGATTCTTCTGAAACATTGAAGGGAGTAGAAGCATGAGTGTCGATCTTAGGGAATCCAGAATGGAGATTGGAGCAGGAAAGTATGTTTGTTCTGGGGAACAAGGAGGGGGGATTTGAAGGACAGGAGAAGAAGTCCTTTTGACCATCGTTGGTGTGTCTAGGTGGGAATCAAAGGGTATAGCACAGGGAGCGTCTCCCATGTAGACCCTATACTCATGGATGTTCATGATCTCGAAGAACGGCTCTATGATGGGTCAGAGCAGGTTCTTGTCAATATGATCTACAAGGTGTCTGAAACCTTCCTTGTAGAGGAGGTCGAGGATGAGGGAATGCACTTCGTCTACTCCTGTTTGCATAGTTGATATGAAATGTTCTGGGGAGTCATGTGGAACAAGCTGGTGGGTGGCGAGGCGGACGACCTGGTAAGCACAGAAGAGGTTGCATAAATCTCTGGTTTTCTTATCATAGTTGTAACACAGGTCTCGTTCCATGCATAGGGTAAGGGCAGGAGTGGTTAAGACGGAGGCGAAAAGGATTCTTCATAGATGAGGGGGGAGATGATTTGAGCAGATGTAGTAGGGATAAGGTAGTTCAAGGTGGTTTTTCTGGGCCATGAGGGATTCGTAGGTACCCCTGGCCATGATGCAGTTGCAATGGGTGTTCGAAGAGGGGGATTGTTGGGTCATGATTCGTAATGCCAAGGGCAGCCGCTGTATAGTCTATTGCAGAAGTATTGGTGTTCAAGGGGATGGGACGGAGGAAGGTCATTGTGGTAGAGGAAGAAAAACTTGTAGAAAGGAAGGCCTGGCTAGAACTTGAAGTTTCTCTTCTGGAGCATTTACTGGGGGAAGTCTCTTGGTCAAGCAGACTTACTGTATGTATATTCGTCCAGGAGTGTTTGTGCATGTTGGAGGTTTCCCTCTGGTTCCCAAGTATTTTCTGCCGTGGAGTATCCTTTCCAGGATACTAGATACTGCCTTTGTCCTCGTGTTCTGTGGTGTGAGAGAATGGAATCTATTTCATACTCTTCTTCTCCGCCAATCAACTCGGGCGGTGGATCCGAGAAGTTGGGGCCGTGTTCTGCAGTCTCTCGATAAGGGGATAGGAGAGAGGCATGGAAGACATCATGTATCTTCCAGGTGGGCAGTAGTTTGAGGCGATACGACATAGGGGAGATAACTTGTGTGATTTCAAATGGTCCTTCTTGTTTGGGGGATAATTTTCTTGATAGGTACCGCAGTCGGAGGTTTCTTCCTTCCAGCCAAACCTTGTCACCAACTCCCCAGGGGCAGAACTTGGAAGAAGTTCATTCCCTCATGATCCATTGGGTTTTCTCATGTGCAGCAAGGGCTTCCCACTGGGCTTCCCACCGGGCTTCCTCTAGTTCCAATAGGCATGTCTCCAAGGCGGGAAGGAACATCTTTCCGATTGGAGGGTAAGAGCGGGGTTCATATCCCAGGATGAGGAAGAAAGGGGATTTCAGGGTGGAGGAGTGGACAGCTGAATTATGGGAGAATTCCGCTATGGGAAGTAGTTCAGCCCATTGTTCTGGGTGTCCGTCACATAATATGCGCAAATAGGTCTTGAGTTCTTGGTTTACTCGCTTGGTTTCTCCATCAGTTTGGGGGTGGTATGCAGACGAGAGCTTTAGATTGTATTTTAGGAGTCTGGCAAGTTCTCGTGCAAAGGCAGATGCAAATTGGGGTCCTCTGTTGGAGATGCAGTGGTCATGGAGTCCGTAGTGTCAGAATACATTTGTGAAAAATAGTTGGGCAACTCTGGCAGCATCAATGGTCTTGTGGCAAGGGATAAGGATTACCCCCTTAGTAAGCCCATGGTCAACCATGACCATGATAGAATCAAAGATGAGAGAAGAAGGGAGATCAGTGATGAGATCAACCGAGACCTGTTGGAAAGGGCGAGTGCAGGTAGAAGGAAGAGGAGTCAACGCCAGTGTGGTAGGATGGGTATTGACTTTATTAGCCTGGCAGACCACGCATCCTTGAATGAATTTGCGGATAAAAGTGGTCATGCCAGGCCACCAGTAATCATGTTGCATGAGGTTGGTTGTGCGAAAAATACCACTGTGTCTGCCATGGTTGCTTTCATGTGTGAGTCGGACAAGCCCCTGTTGTGCTGGTTCCAGGATATAGAGACAATGTTTGTAGTGTAATATGCCATCGGTATAGTCCCAGTCCAATGGTTGAGATTTGGAGAATAGGAGGGTGCTGTTAACGCTGGGCGTCGGAACGTAGCACAGCGAACACTCGAAGTAGTTCGGAGACTTGTTGTGGGCGAAGCAAAGAGAAGAAGTGTCTCACTACCCAATGCGCACACTTGGGACTCGTGGATGTGCTAAGTAACAACGCTGGATTGCATAGAACTAGCTAGGGAATACAGGTGAGGTCTGGTAGCTACTTATACAATGTATGATACTGTGCAATCCAGTGGGCGCAGTAAGGGCTATGTGACTGCGCACTGCGTAAGGCAATGTGTGCAGTATGGGGTATGTATCAATGGGTAAAGGAACATGAGTCACCATATAAGGAGAATGGTGACGAGGAGAGGTTTGGTCCATTATGTAAGAAAAGGCAAAGCGTGACTCACAAGTGTGCATCAGGCGTTCGTAAGGTTATGTAAGAAAAAGGTAAAGCGTGACTCAACAAGTGTGCATCAGGCATTCGTAAGGTTATGTAAGAAAAAGGTAAAGTGTGACTCAACAAGTGTGCGTCAGGCATTCGTAAGGTGAAGGAAACCTAATGGGAAGAAGAAGATAGGTGTCTTGCGAAGACACGAGGAGAGACAATGAGTCCATAGACATAAGGAAAAGAGGGGTTATAAGGGAAAATCGTAACATTACCCCCTTCGTAACGTTGAAGCACCTGCTCAACGATCTGATCCCTCGGTATCTCCCTCATTGACCTCATAGTTGGTGAAGTCGAGGTTGCCATCAAGAAAGCCGTCATCTCGGTCGAGCCCATTATAAACTGGGCAATTGGCACAAATGTGTCCATACTCGTCACATTCCCCACATCGTCTTCGGGGGCATCTAGCCTGGACATGTCCTGGGGCGTGTTTATGGCACCAGGGGCAAGTATACTTCCTACAGAAGACGTGGAGATGGTCCGATTTCCCACATTGGTGGCAGCGGAGTCGTTTCTTGGGGTGTGTGAAGACATGGGAAGTGTCGACGTTAATGGGGTCTCGAGAGGTACCTGTTCCATCCAGGGAGGCGGCCCTAACTCCACAAAAGGAATTGAGGAGAGGGCGGAGGATATTATCTAGTGTGCTCAAGGTTGTTTGGGCGAGCCTAGGTGGTAACAGGCTCTCATGGCGCATAAGAGCTCCTCGTTGCATGTCCTCAGGGGCAGGAGTGGGTGAACGGGTAGCGACTGGAGAGTCTTCTGAAACGACTGAGGGAGTGGAGGCATGAGTGTCGATCTTAGGGGATTCTGGAATGGAGATTGGAGCAGGAAAATATGTCCTTTCAGGAGAGCGAGGTGGTGGGACTTGGAGAACTGGAGAGGGGGTTCTTTCCACGGTTATGGGTGTGTCCAGGTGAGGATCGAAGGGTATAGCACAAGGGGCATCTCCTACATAGACCCTATACTCATGGACGCTCATGATCTCGAAGAATGGCTCTACAATGGGTCGGAGCAAATTCTCGTCGATGCGGTCCACTAGATGCCCAAAACCTTCCTCATAAAGGAGGTCGAGAGTGAGGGATCATGCTTCGTTCACTCCGGTTTGCATGGTGGCTACGAAATGTTCTGGGGAGTCGTGGGGAACGAGTTGTTGGGCAG
>JBBPLF010001044.1:0-12383 GCA_038089615.1 Aureoboletus auriporus
GTATTGAGAAACCAAGGAGGTGAGTTGGAGTACCATATTGAAATGATTGATCTGATACTGATTGGAACATAATGTGTTAAATCGGATACATATGACATTTGTAGTAACCATGAAAATGATCATTCCTTCTATTCTTGTTTCACCCAGATATGTATACTATTAATGAATTATATCTACCATATGCATAGCCTTTAATATACCAATTCTCCAGTTGCCATACACAATATACCGACCCTATATAGCCGGAAATGCCATTTCCTTGGCAGTCTTTAGTTCACATAGGCCATTTTCACCTAAATATGTATACTACTAGTGAACAATTTGAACCATGTGTAGTGCATTCAATTTACCGATACTCTGGCAACCATAGGCAATTTACTCTCCCCATATGGCTAGTGATGCCATTTCATCGGCGGTATTTACTTAACATGGGATGTTACCTCCAATTTCACCTAGATGTGTATACCACTAGCTGACAACATGTACCACATGTAGTGTACTCAATATCCCAATACTCCGTCCACCATAAGCAATATACCGACCCTATATGACCGGGGATGCTATGTCCTTGGTGGTATTTAGTTCAAATCGGCCATTATCCCTGGTTTCGCCCAGATATGTCTACCACTAACTAACCATATGTACCAGTTGTGGCGCACTCATTATACCGATTCTCCGGCCACCATAAGCAATTTACCAACTCAATATGGCCGGCGATGCAATTTTCTTAGTGGTGTTTAGTTCACATCAGCAAGTATCACTTCTTCCACTGAGATATCTATACTATTAGCTAACAGTATCTGCCACTTGCAAGATCCTTAATATACCAATTCTTCTGTCACAGTAGGCAATATACCGATCCTATATGGCCGGCGATGTCATTTCCCCAGCAGTATTTAGGTCACATCGGCCATTATAACTGGTTCGGCCTAGATATGCAGACTTCTCATTAGTCTTTGTACTACATGTATTACCTTCAATATACTGATCCAATATGACCCGTCGATGCCAATTGCATTGATCATCCCTCAGCCATTGGTATATCATGGTGCTATCCACGGTTGGACCAAGGATGGCATCGGTGATCAGTTCCCTGGGCCCATCAATCATGTCTGGTGTGATACTGAATTGGCCCATCCATGGCATCGGTCAATCTTGGTACCATGTTATATTGGCCTGTCCATGCCAATCACATTGATCATCCCTTGGCCTATCAGTATATTGTGGTGCTATTCCAGGTCAGCCCATTCATGGCATCGGCGATCAGTTCACTGGGCCCATTGATAATACCTCGTGTGATGCTGAGTCGGCCCATCCATGGCATCGGTACTATGTCACATTGGCCCATCGGTAAATCTCTGTACTATGCCAGGTCGATTTATCCACTGGCATGGCATCGGTCATCACTGTTGTTGGCCCATTGGTATATCCCAACGATATCCTCTATCGGCCTATCCATGGAATTCAGAATCTGTCCATCTGTATGTATTTCCTTCTATGTTTCATATTTCACTGCATCAGTACATTTACTACCCCATGCTACTGTTGAATACGTATCTATTACTATTCAACATAGTATACTAAAAAGTACGGTAGTACATTAGGTTACCGCATATAGTAAGAGTACATAAGCAAACCTGTAGTATATACATTCGAACTTAGTATCTGGGTTCTAATAACAACTTGTCCAGTCACCACACCGTGCTGTCAACATCAACGTTTATCCAAACCAGTGAGCTAGTACTTCCTCCCTCAGGCATATTCTACTCTTGTAGTACGTAGCACATTCAACAGGTTATGAGCCCTGGCTAGCCCCACAACATTTGCATCTAATGGCTGCATTGTCTGCAAACTAGTCAGACCGGTTCTTCACTGTGCAGAAACGCTGCATGTGAACCACTGCGCAGTAATGCTGCATGTGGGAAAACCTTGTAAACGATAGCTTGTGTCCCGCTGCATCTTTGCGCAGGGCACTGGTATGGGGAAACTATGTCGGTCCAAAACGCTGACATGTTCACGTTACAGATCTATACAATGTCTTCCTCTGCCGCTTCCTCCTCGTCGATCCCCATCTTCAATGGAGCCAACTGGACTAAATGGTGGCCAGCCATGGTGGCCTACATTCAAGCAACAGGATACACTTGGGTCGTTGACTTCGACAGGCCCAAGGTCACTGCCAAGACTAGCAAGGACAGCTGCAACTTTTACATCCAATGGATCAAGGCGAACGATACCATCGTCAGGTCTGTCAAGCTCCATCTGTCTGAGTCTCTCAGGCAGAAGTACAGTCAAGAGTTGAACGCCATGGCGCTCCTCAAGACCCTCAAGGACACTTACGACGCTCCCAGGATCTCTGGCGCATTTGCGCTTTTCAAGGAGCTCCTCAACACCAAAATCGCCACCTCCTCCCATCCTGCACCATCTTTAAATAAGGTGGTCATGCTCTTCTCTCAGCTCGAACAGGCAGGGTACTCTTTCCCTGCCAACATCCAGGCCATGCTCTTGCTGGCCAAGCTCCCATCATCCATGGACATGGTAGCACAGATGATTGCACAAGCCAAGGACCTTGAGGGGAAACCCAAAACCCCCTTCATTGAGGAGATCCAACAGACCGCGGTCCTCTCGTGGGACCAGTGCCATATGTTGCATGGCACTGGCACCAGCACCCCAAAGGCCACTCAGGCCAATAAGATCAGCACTGTGAAGCGCAAGGGGGCTGACCCCAACTTCGAGCAACAGCAGGCACCTGATGGCGATGCCTCGAAGAAGGGAAAGCGTGGCAAGCATGGTGGCAAGAACCAACGCGAGAAGCAAGGTTCCTCTAACGAGCAGCTCCATGCCCACATCGCCTCCTTTACACACATGATCGGTCCTGAGTCGTTCCCTGACCCATGTGCCCTTGCCCACCGTCCCGCATCAATGTTTCAAGGACAACAAGGTCCTGCATTCCACACCGGAATACAGGAGGCTTTTGATCTCGCTCATCGGCTTGAGATCCAGCTGTCCTCCGAAACGATACGGTCCCTCAACAGTGGGCTGCAAACACATGGGCTGTCATTCCTGGCAAGCGCTGCCGTTGCCTCTGCCTCCTCCTCCTCCTTGGTGTCCTCGTCCTCCACTGCCGCCACCTCTTCACTCGCCTCACAGCTTGAGCCCATTCCCGAGTCAGACTCGGACTCTCCTCCTCCCACCAAGTGCTCTAAGCGCTCTCGCCATAAGGACATCATGGTGCCTCCTGCATCCTCCTGGGATGAGGAGGACCTGATCAATATATACATATGGCTCTGAGAATGGGGAGAGGATCCTGATTTTCCACGCATGTGGTCAGTCCCCTCTTCATCCTCCACCTTGAACTCGCTAACAGCAGCCTCTGCACTTACAGCTAGTAGTTTAGTTAATATGTGTGGTAGTGTACAATCTTGCAATGACATTTGTTGTAATTGTTCCAAGTGCACAGAAATAATGGATAAGATGAGAACCCATTGGATCCTGGACTCAGGTGCTTCAATGCACTTCACTCCACTGCATGACACCTTCACGACTTATCATAAGTTCAAGAAGGATGAACGCATACTGGTGCAAACCACTGTGTCTCTTATTTGGGTAGAAGGAAAGGGAACCATTTCTCTTCGATGGTTTGACATCAATTGTCGTGCCCATGATCTGGTGCTGCATGATGTTGGGCATATCCCTGACTCTGGTGTCAATCTTATCTCACTTGGGCACCTGCTACAAGCAGGAGCTAAGGTACATGGTGAGAAGGATACAATCACTGTGACATATGGCAATGGCACAATGGTCGCGCCCTTTGTTACCGGTCAACTAGGCCGGAATATGTACACTCTGAAAGCCTCTCCTGTCCTTGACTCCACTCATACGACCATCGATTATGAGACAGTCCATAGATGACTGGGTCATCACTCAAAAGAGGTTGCCAAACAAGCAAAGCAACACACTACTGGGCTTCCGGATTTCACAATCCCGGAAACAATGACTTCGGTCTGCCCTGGCTGTGCTAAAGGAAAACAGCCTCAACATACCTTCCCCTCATCGAACATTCACGCTAAGTGTGCCTTTGAGCTTGTCCACTCAGACATTAAATCTTTCCCAACCGACTTGTACCACAAGTACAAGTACATCATCGTATTCTTCGATGATTTCACCTCGATGGCATGGACTACCCCTCTGTGCACTAAGGGTGCTGCATTGGTGGCTACCCACCACTTCTTATCTATGGTGAAGACACAATTCCAAGCATCTGTACAGGGTTGGATGTCTGATTTCAGTGGTGAATATAAATCCGCCACATATGATGACATGCTTAAGGGGGAGGGCATTAAAATATTTAATAGTGCCCCCCATGTTTCACAACAAAACGGTCATGCAGAAAAATTCATGTGAACTGTTATGGACAAAGCTGAGGCAATGCGCCATTTGGCATGCTTGCCTGACAGTTATTGGGAATTCTCTGTCGCTCATGTGACCCACCTTTACAATCGCACACCCCTATCCTGCCTTCAATGGCGAACACCCTACGAAGCGCTTCATAGTAAGCAGCCTCGTCTGGACCATTTGTGCATCTTTGGTTGCACTGCATATGTGTTCCTCCCCTCAGATGTTCGGGCTGATAAACTCGCCCCTAAGTCTGAATTAATGGTGTACCTAGGTATTGCTCTGGGTAATGAGGCTAACTACCTCTTCATGAGATCACCCAACAATGTCCTCTTCACCGCTGTGCAAGCTTCATTTGAGGAAGCGCACTTCCCAAAGTGCAAGGGATCAGCCCCTAAGCTGAAACACACTCTCCAAGAATCATCTGGAGAAGAACCATCCGCTCTGGTCCTACCCCCAGTGACCGCTCAAGATGATCCTCAATCCAAGTCTGATCAGTCTGAATCTCACACCCCAAGTCCAGGACCATCACGTCCTATAACGCCCCCTACGGCCCCTGCTCCCAGGCAGCCTCCGGCCCCCAAGAAGCATCGCCCTCCACCACCTGCTGTACCTGCTGCACCGCGCTGTTCTGGCCGAGAGTGCAGAATCCCACACCAACCAGATAATATCTACGGTGACGACCATCTAGTTGACCAAGTCAAAGACATTGAGCGCGAAGATCGCCGCCCTTCGTCTTCCCAGCAGGTTCCTGGTCAATTTCCCAACACACCCATCCCCTCTGATCCCACCGTTGAAAGCGAGGATGACATCAAACGACTATGTCGTGAGGGGGGATCTGGGTTGGCCACATACCTTTTATCAAAGGCATTACCCACATTTTCTGCAGAAAATAAACCACACCGCGAATGGACTCTCAGAGATATAGCTACCCTACCTCCAGATCAACAAAAGGAATGGAGAGCTGCATGCGAGACTGAGCTCAACATGCTCAAGCAGCGGAAAGTGTTCGAGCTAGTAGATGTGCTGAAAGGCCACAAATATATTAGCAATTGCTGGGTATTTGACGTCAAACCCGATGGCTGCAAATGTGCCCGCCTTGTAGCGAAAGGCTTCTCCCAGGTCGAGGGAATTGATTTCGACCACATATTCTCCCCTGTTGTAAGGTTTGAGATGGTGCGCTTAATGCTTGAACTGGCCTCCCTTGAGAACTGGCATATTGAGGGACTCGATGTTCGAAGCGCCTATTTATATGGCAAGCTCGATGAAGAGATTTACATGAAGCAACCCGATGGCTTTGTAGTCAAGGGGCAAGAGCATAAAGTGCTCCGTCTAAGATGTGCCCTATACGGCCTTAAACAAGCCAGACTCGCCTGGTGGGAGACTCTTAATAAGAAGTCCATGAAAGATCTCAGATTCACATGTCTGAAGTCAGAAGCTGGAATCTTCTTATACAAGAAGAACAGAACCTCAGTGGTTGTAGCGATCATCTATGTCGATGACGTGCTATTCTCCGGCCCAAACATTGAGACCGTCAGAGAGATCAAAGCTGCTTTTATGAAGCACTGGGAATGCAGAGACTTAGGTCCTGCAAAGGAGTTCTTATACATGAACATCCGACGAGATGGCAGCAAGATCTTCATTGATCAATGCGCCTACTTAGAGAAAATCCTACAAAGATTTGATCTCATCAACGCTCATGTGGCTCCTACCCCTCTCCCTCAGGGTTATTACCCAAAGGCTCACGAAGGTGCTATAGACACCAAAATCAGATCACTTTTCCAACAAGTGATTGGATCACTCCTGTATTTTATGCTCGGGACTCGTCCTGATATAGCATTCACAGTGATCGCCCTCTCAAAGCATGCCACCAAACCTTCCAAGGAACATCTTGATCGCGCATTCTATATATGCCACTATCTACTTGGGACTAAATACTACTCCCTTGTATTTGATGATTCTACAAAGGCTGACTTAATCACTTACACCGATTCTGATTGGGCATCAGATCCGAACACTAGACGCTCGCAAACAGGCTGGTTTATTAAACTAGCAAGCTGCATCTTCAGCTGGCAATCTCGCCAACAATCTTGTGTGGCATATTCATCCACCAAAGCTGAATATGTTGCGCTATCAGACTGTAGCAAGCAAGTCATTTGGATTCGAACAATCATGGAAGAGCTAGGATATTCAATGTCCCCTATTCCGATCTGTGGTGACAACCAGGGTTCCATATTCATGGCTGAAAACCCGGTCACTGAAAGCTGCTCCAAACACATCGATCTTCGATGGCATGGCATCCGCAACTATGTCAAAGAAGGCCTCATCAAGATCTTTTACATCGAGGGTACTAAAAACCCTGCCGATATGTTTACCAAGAATCTTGGTTTGGATGCGCTTATTCACTGCCGAAAACAATTAGGCCTTGAGTTTTACGACAAGCCACAGTCATAGTACTGTATTTTGCTTACGTGCTCGGAGTAGCTGCTTAGCAAGGGGGAGTGTTGAATACATATCTATTACTGTTCAACATAGTATACTAAAAAGTACGGTAGTACATTAGGTTACCGCATATAGTAAGAGTACATAAGCAAACCTGTAGTATATACATTCGAACTCAGTATCTGGGTTCTAATAACAACTTGTCCAGTTACCACACCGTGCTGTCAACATCAACATTTATCCAAACTGGTGAGCTAGTACTTCCTCCCTCAGGCATATTCTACTCCTGTAGTATGTAGCACATTCAACAGCTACAATATTTGTCAGCCCATCTATCTTCTTCGGATGTTCACTATAGCTCGGCCAACCATCAGCTCGCTGTGTATTGCGGCCTATTTGCAACCTCGGCTGGTTGCAGTTCTTGGTATTATTGACTGAAGGGGCTTGACAATGTAGGAAGTGCTGCGTTTGTTTTAGCCAACTGGTTTGCTGACACCTTGGTGGTCAGTAGACATCCAATTATCACGTCTACTTGGCGATATCGACTCACCGTGTAGTCAGGTGTGGTGTTTCAAAGTGATTTATGAGAGCAGCCACATCCCTACCTGGATCTTCATGTTCTTTCCTTGTCTGATGTTTGTAGCTTCTCTGGGTCAGTATACAGTGGCTCAAAAAACTGTCCCAATATTTGCATGTTTTTCACTAAATGCAATGGCCCTCAATAACCCCTAATCCTTGCCCTAAACCATCAGTGGACGAAATGAAGTACCTACTCCTGGCTCTCTATTGATCTACGATTCAAAGAATTCCAATGAAGGGTGATGGAATGGCAGCCATTCCAATGTGACAACTCATTGGGACAGTTTTTTGACTTTGAGTTTACATTATGTATATTAGATCCTGGAATGCTGTAATATGATTACATACTTTAGGTAATTATTGTATCATGCCACCATCATGTAAGTATTCATGATACAGCATATATAAACCCTGCCATTCTGAATAAATTCCCTCATTACCATCATAAAATGCCTCTTTGCTGCTCAAAGGGATAACATCATCTTTCTTGCTTCCCTTGATCTTTCTTATCAAAAAATTGCATCCCAAACTGGCATAGGGAAGTCTACTATGGCTAGGGTCCTTCAGCAAATCCAGCCAGAGAAAGAAAACCATCATGGTGGATGTCCTTCCAAACTTTCTCCTACCAACAAATGTGCTCTTGTCCAACAAATCATTATTGGCAAGGCCAATAATGCAATTGAGGTCACTCATTTCATCAATTCTATCATCAACACCCCTGTCTGCTCACAAACAGTCAGGAATACCCTCAAGGAGGCCTCTCTAAAGGCTGTGGTGAAGAAGAAAAAACCTCTTCTCACTGCTATCCATAGAAAGAGAAGGTTGGCCTTTGCTTTCAAGTACCAGCATTGGACTGTGGAGGACTGGAAGAGGGTCATATGGTCATATGGGACCAAGATCAATAGGATTGGGTCAGATGGACAGGAATATGTGTAGAAAAAAAAGGGTGAAGGGCTAACTTCTAGAGAGGTCAAAGGTACAGTCAAGTTTGGAGGAGGATCACCGATGGGTTTGGACTGCATAGGATAGAATGGAGTGGGAATTTTGAGTGAGGTTGAAGGGAGGATGGATGCTGAACAGTATGTGGCTATTTTGGAGGCAAGGCTATTGCAGAGCATGGAGGAATCTGGGATTTTTGAAGAGGATGCTATCTTTCACCAGGATAATGACCTCAAGCATACCTCTAGAAGGGCCCAGATCTGGTTTGAAAAGTAAGATATCAAGCTTCTGGACTGGCCTGCTCAGTCCCCAGACCTCAACCCCATTGAACATACTTGGAATCACCTCAAAAGATATCTCTCAGGATATGATAGGGGTCCTATAGGAGTTCATCAATTATGGGATAGAGTGGTGGTGGAATGGGGGAATATTTCTGTGGAAGAGTGTCGGAAATGGATAGAAAGCATGTCTAGAAGGATTCAGGCAGTTATCAAGGCCAAGGGAGGTCATACCAAGTACTAAATACCCTATCTTGTATGAAGTCAAAAAACTGTCCCAATGAGTTGTCACATTGGAATGACTGTCATTCCATCACCCTTCATTGGAATTCTTTGACGTTTAGCTCAATAGAGAGCCAGGAGTAGGTACTTCATTTCATCCACTGATGATTTAGGGCAAGGATTAGGGGTTATTGAGGACCATTGCATTTAGTGAAAAACATGCAAATATTGGGACAGTTTTTTGAGCCACTGTATTTTCGCTCTGTTATATGTTATATGTTTGATAGGAGGTCTAACAAAAGGTATTAAAATGCAGTCTTGGGAACTCTGTTACTGCTTCAGCTTTCAGCAACAAGTCTCAGTGGCACCAATGGCGTCAACTTTATGGTGCCTTATCTCAGCATGTCCCTCGCATTGAACATCATTCTTACCTTTGCTATCATTTTCCGTCTGCTAATGTTCAAATATTGCATCGTTTCTGTGCTGGGACCAAATGCCAGTGGACAGTACACGTCGATCATTGCGATGACCGTCGAATCCGCCGCAATCTACTGTCATTTCTCTCGTTTTTATCGTCCTCTTTGCGATCAGGAATGAGGTCTCCCTTGTGTTTCTACAATCCTTGAATCAATTTCAGGTGAGGCTCTTTTCTGAATACCAACAGTAACCACATTTCTAACTTCCTCCCAACAGGCGATTGCCACGCTACTGATTGTATATTGTGTGGCGCAAGGCAAAGGTTGGACTGAGGAAATTGCTACGCGTATACTTTCTTCAAGCCAACGTTCACATTCGGATAATGCAGAACTAGGATCGGTTATGTTCGCCTGGCCCACAACTTTGCTTAGCTCCAGAGAAACGGACAAGATTGCTTGTGCATAACTCTTGGATGGAGAGCATATCGAATCCGCTGTCATATATCGTACGGTCAATGCAACCTACCTTGCTCGGAGTTACAACCCCTGACTGAACTCTCAAGTCGTGCCTAAGCTGGTTATGGGGTATATTTCGCCTTGAGCGAATCCGATGGGTCGATCAACGAAAGTACTTATTCACGAACAGAAAGAACCCTCAGTCACAGTGTACTTCGAAGCCACGGCGAATTTTGGCATTGGCACGTATTATCTGAACACCACACTCATCGGGTACCATTTACTACAGCCCTGGATGGATCGTTATGAAGTAAACCGGTTCGGTATGAAACTCCCTAACTTGCCCCAGTTCGTCACATTCTCAAAATTGGATCCGAAAATCTTTCCGATTCCTGCGACCGAGTTGCTTGCCCTGCAAGCTACTCTCTGCCAGGTTTCTCACCTCTGGTGCTGCCGAGCACATTGACGAAACTTTTCGTGATGCAGACGAAACAGGTGCCTTATCAGTGGATGGCGCTTCAGTGGACGCACTCAACTATCTACTGTCATCCCTATTAAAACCAGAACGCCTTCATGACAACCCAGTGAACCCATCAAAACACTTGGTAGGTGCCGTTGAACTCGAACTCAGGGACCCCATGACTCGGCGTCTGTAATGATATGATCTCGTGAGTGGCAAGATTTGTCACTCCTGTCCTGCTGCACGTGGTCATCGAATCATTTCCTCCAGTGACAAACGGTTCAAATGGTGAATGGATTCGCAGATGTCGCATTTTGTAATGTGGAATATGAGTGGGAGCAGTGCTTGCATCAAAATTGCACCACTCAGAGCTTCAAGTTCAACAGGCTGCTGGCCAGTGACGCGTCAACCATTAAATTTTTAAGCTTCAAGCTTCAACTATGATACTTTGTCCCAGTGGATGTAGGTAGGACTCTTGCCATAGGACCCCTGTATCAAGCGCAGGAGTACTTTTACTTGACTCACATTTTAGGTGTTAGACTTTACTATCGAATAGCACTCAGGTTTTCAGCAGACGGTCATTGTCGTATCTTTCGGTGGACTTGAGTGCGTTATGATGTTTGGGCTGACTCCTTGATCAATTTTGACTCAGTGGGCTGTTCAGATTAGACTACTTGTTGAGAGGATTTACGCCATACCTTAACAACATCAGCAAGCAACTTGAAGGTATCCATGCTGAATACATGAAACCGGTTTTCCCACTGGCAGTATGTCATGATAGTGCCCCCTGAAATTTATTCTCCTTCGCTCTATTCAGGATGGACGGTCGCAACATTTCGTAGCGTCTCCAACTCTTTCGTCATTGGTACTCTTGTTCTTGTTGGTATCGCTAACTGGTTCATCGGATTTCTCATCCCCCAGATATTGACATTCCCGTGAGTCAACTTTACATGACTTCGAAACCGTTGTTGGTCCCTAACCATTTCCTAATAGTAATCACTGGACACTCCTGCATGTTTCCTCCCTCTGTGTCTGTTCGCAAGCCATTCATTCATTCACTCCTCCAAATGATCATGTCCTATTAGCATATGCTCAGGTTGGTGCGAATGTTGACTGTCTGATCTGACATCGACTTTGCAAAGACCCATCCGACGAAGGTTCGGAGTCTCGTCTTGTGGTAAGTACATCCTCCATTTTAGCACATTACAATTTCACTCACGTACGGATGTAGTGACATTTTCACCATCCGAGAGAAGCTCGTATACTTCCCATCCCCTTTTACAAGAATATATTGAGTATTCCCAGCGAGCTTACTTTCTTCTATCAAAATGGTGCTTCCCATCTCTTCCCTGAAGAATGGATGGTCGGTATTTTCTCCAAGTTACGTGTCAGACTTTAATCAATTTCATTCTTTTGCTCCCTGTTGGCTCCAAAACACCAAAATACGACTTCAGGGATCACTACATTGCACCTGTGGATCCTTCTAAGCGTCACGATTTAGTGACAGCGTACCACGAACTTCTCAACTCTTCAGAGGAGAAGATAAGACTCCAGCTGCAAAGGCATGGTCTAGATAGGAGTGAGCGATTTGTGATGCTCGCTGTTCGTGTTTCATCATGGTCCATGATCTATCCACACATAGGATGGCCACCTCCAAGTTGTATGTCAACGTGCAGAGGAAGACATGTTTTCACTTCTAGAGTATTGGTTGCGACCTTTCTTTGCTGACCGTTGAACGCATCGAAAGCCACTACTTTGTCAACGATGTTTGTTTCGGAATTTTTGTATTCTAAACACTAACCAGATGTCTTGGGATTTATGGGTGACGGACAGCTCTTGGAGGAATGGAGTATCGCCAAGATGCAAGTAGAACCATATTTTTCGTGCTCGGTTCTCTGACGTACATATGCAGTTGAGACATACTACGATTATCGTACGAGCATCACGGGAAACTGGAACTTCAGATAAGACCCTTATAAACCATAATCGGAAGTGACATATATATAAAATGTATAGACACTTATAAGGGTAGGCTGTTTGTCATACAAATAACTGTCCGAGAAGAACGTAAGGTGTTGAGAATCTTGGTATTCGCATTTAATATTTCATATTACATAACCAAGATTCTAGGCCTGTCACATGACAAGTCACCTGATTGCATGACACATTTACTTGTGTACATAATCAGAGACTAGACCT
>JBBPLF010001045.1:0-12370 GCA_038089615.1 Aureoboletus auriporus
AAAGTTGCGCTCCCACTTGAGAAAGTTGTGCTCCCAACCGGCGGAAAAGTTGCGCTCCCATCCGAAAAAGTTGCGCTCCCATCCGAAAAATTGTGCGCTGATTGAAAGTGCATTTGGACCCTCATATTTGATGGGCCTTCAAGTAAACTACCGTCCACTGGCACCCAGCAAACTCGCTCAAGCACTCAAGCCCCAAGACGATGCGCGCTGATTGTACAATGAAAAGGTACGCTCACTTGTATAACTGCGCCAACCAGACTAAACTCCTTGGCCTTAGCGCCCGCGTGAACTTCTCCGCTTTCCATCTACTGGCAAGTTTATTAAATTGGTTCGGGCGCGATTGCAGCACCCGGGCCGCCGCCTCGCTCGTGCTTACACCGGTGAGGCCACCTAGTGTCGAGAGAACGACCGGCTATTTTCGACCGTCCACCCCCCTATTTTGCGCTCGGCGCATTCCCGATTCATCTGACCCCAGACACATTCACAGCGTCTCATATTCATCTCAACTTGGAGTTACAAAGATTCGGAGTTCTGGACGGAATTCGCGAGTTGTCCGGTCTCTCACGTTTCCTTCTCCCCTCCGATCTTCAACATGCAGCCAGTGGAAGGACAAGACTCCTGCATTTCTAGAGTTGCTGACGAGCTCAGCAAGAATGAATGAGTACACCTTGTTTGTCACGGTATCCCGAACCCAAAGGAGCCATTCGAGTTCGTGTTTGCTCTTCACGACGGATCCAACGCATCATCCAATGCGATTTGAAAAATCATGAATTTGCATACCTGCCCGCGTGTCACACGGCCGTCGGAGACGAGAGAACCCGGATGAGGTGATCCATCTGGCGTCGGCGCTCCAATTTGCCGGATTTCGATCTGTCATTCGGACGATGTGGGCGGTGGACGATGCGGGAACGAACAAGATCACGTCGACGTTTAACGGACATATGACGAACAGCCCTGGTCATTTGGATCATACCCGTCTAGCGCTTGCACTGCGGAATACGATGAGGTTGGTGGATGTACCGCTTGATCAATTTGAACGGATTCTGTCACGGTATGTTCATATCGGTGTCTAGTCTTATATGTACCCCTCTTTTCATACCTGTCATCTTGCTTTCTTTGATGCGATTTTCCCACATGGAAGGGATGCCGTGCCTGAAAGGACAGCAGAACAAACATTCCATGATCAAGGTATCTAGGAACTCTGCCTCGTTACCTTCGTGCTTTGTCATGCGCACATAGTACCATGCTCGCAGCTGTAGGTGTGAACTTGAACCGTAATTGATCCATCGTCGAACTGCACCAAATGTCTGGTATCCACAACACATGCAACAATTTAGAGCCTGAAGTTACACGGTACTTGATCACAACTTAAATCCTAGTATCACACACGCTACTTTCAACGACACTGCGTAACCATATCTACAACTTTATTCGAGCAGCCATGAATTCCCCCCTCAATAGGCATGAGTAATCAAGAACACTTGGTTACTCGCTCCAGTTAGCGTCGTGATCGTGATCTGCGAGTGATCAGGCCACTGCTATGTTCTACGAGAATTCACATACCGGTTCTCCTCGGTTTCCAGCAGTCCATGCCTGATTAGTACCCCGAGCAACGATACTGGAAAATATACGAGCAAGTGAGTGAAATATACGGACAGCACTTATCATGTATACTACTCACCTATAGGCATTTTGTTCGGTCGGGACTGGGACAATGTTCCATATTTGACCGTGAGGGGCAGAACTGGTCACGTAGGCCACCCCATTACGGTTCAAAACGAACTGGTAGGGGTCGGCACTGAACTGCACACTAGGAGAGCCGGGAATCGGTGACAGTGTGTAGAACTATGAGTAGCGGTGTGAGTCTTGCACTCTTGGTCAGAATTCGTAGAAAATACAATACCGTGGCAGGGGTTTGAGGATCGTTGAGCTGAAGTGGCTGAGGGTGTGGCTGGATCTGCAAGTCGAAGCCAACACAGTCGCCTGAAGCCGTGCAGATGTTGTACGCGTAAAATGACATGGTAGGAAAGCAGGAAAAGATCAGCAGATGCTGGGGGTGGGCTGAACCTGGCTGATTTTATATTCTCGAGGCTTGAGATGCTTCCGCATGGGGAACCGGGATGGAACCGACTAAATGATACCTTCTCGGTGCATAAGTCCAGTCTTTCTCCGCTGTCAATGGCATAGTATGATCAGCGTTCTCCACTAAACTGGTCAGTTGTTTACGATCTACTTATGTTACTTCACCTCTGTGATTTTGATCCATACCAATTGATCCATACTAGCGAGCAGGCTCCTGTGGTCCCTGGAAGTAGTATCCCGTGCATTTTGTGGTCAGGCTAAAATGAACAATGCGTTATCGATCGTGATGAAACTCCTACATACCATAATGAAACCGTCCCTCCTCCCGGTGTTCAAACCGTTTAATCCGCGCAGAGATCGAAGATGACATGGACAACAGGCACTGCCAGTGCTAGTGGGGGTGTATACTTACCCTTTTCGGGGAGTTCTCATCTTTCTCTGCTGTCGGAGCATGGTTCTTTTAATTTCACAACAAAGCTTCCAGGTTGTGGACTCATGTGCTCCAAAGCGGTAAGCCATGATTCTTTACTATTCGAACCCGCTTTGCGACCGCACCATTTATCAGTTCCAAACTAGGACGCGAGCAAGGTGGATAAAGATCGTACCGAACTTGGGCATTACGCGTAATTGGTGGTCGTTGCGAGTAATCACAACAAATGGCAACAATTCTTGTTGCATACTCTGATTGGTCGTGAGTTAGTTATTACATAGACATGGTAAGCCATTGTCATACACCACCAACCGTCCATGTCATTAATTATTAGTATCTCGGTTGGGAAAAGGGGAGGGACTACCGGGGCATGAGATCACGAAGCACGGTGGTAGTTTCATAACATAATTAGATCGATTGATGGGAACGTGGTCTGTACCTTGTTGCGGGGAACAGCAAGCGTTTCAGGAACTTGTTTATCTGATCTTGCGTACTATACGTCATTAATGGCCTTATGCCTTATGCAATCAAGGCGACCGAGTAACCTGATGAAAAAGCGGTCGAAGAACGCCGTGAAGCAGAAAGGTCACATGGAAATTCGTACCGATCAATCTCCGAGGCATTATGTGTATGGGTGTGATCGTCATTTGGGCGAGCAATAAAGTCTTCCAACATAGTATCCAGAAGACAATCCGATGAGAGACTCGCATATCTACAATCGGTTTGATTTCACGAGGGGGGACCCATTGTTATAGGAAGGGACAGTTGAAACCGATCATGGTCGTGGTCAATATTCGGCAGGGTAGAAATGTGACTATATTCGTGACCGGTTCCGAGTCGTTTTTCCTCGAGGGAGAGTAAATGGCAGATGAATATGTAATATGCGTTTAAAGATTTGTCCTTGCCCATAATTGATATCTGTTGATAGTGTCCCCCATGCCTGTGAGAGGGTCGGGACTGATGTTACAGCTGGCCATTTTTCATTACAAGGACGATTAGTGCTGTGCCGGCCCGTCAGGCCCGGCTTAGGGGGCTTTGGGCTTTGAAAATTCGCCCTGAGCCCTCGAAAGCCCCTAATGGTGGCTTGGCCCGGCTCAGAAGCCGGGGCTTGGGCTCAAGCTACAGCCTGCCAGTCGAAACGTTGCAAATACTTGGCCCACATGCCAGAGGGTGCGGACATTGTATTTATCGAAGCCGATCTGGAGGGGGTAGTAGGACAGGACAGCCTAAAGAATTTTGAAGGTGCACTCAAGTTATGGACCGCGCGAAGAAAGGAGAAGGAGAAGAAAGATGACTGGGCGCGCGCCCGAGCAGAGGAGAGGGTGAAGGAAAGAGTGAAGCTGTTGTCGCGCGAACAAGGCGTCGTCTCTGACTTGAAAGACCACCCACCACCTGTTCTCGAGACTGAGGAGATTTCATCGCATGTTCCGGCCTCTCAGCCCAGGTCTGGTGCGTGGGAAGCTTTGCTTCTGCGCAGCAAGCGACGAATCGCAACGCGACTCCAGAGATTGGTGATGAGTGGGACCTAGATGTTGCTTGGCATGAGCTTGAGCAACGGGGCGGAAGCCGCAGACGTGGAAAGAAGTTGGTGGTGCTGGGCAGTGGTGGCGGAGGACGGCGACGTTAGATCTGACATCCGATAGCTACGGTTACCAGAACAGGTTTGATCTTCGAGTTCATTCTTTCCCAAACTTGTAACAACAGTCCAACATAACATATTAAATTATATTCATATCACCAACTGCAAAATCATTTATAGACGATCGACTATTCCCATTTCCAAAGCCTCTATTGAACTGAACCATATCCCTGCGGGCAATTCTGCTCAGCAATGCTGGCAGATCCACTACGCATGTAACAAATTCTAGCAGTCACGCATTCTCCGGTGCATGGAGCAGCAAGAATGGAGCTCTTGCCCTGGTAAGTGGCAAAGACCTGGTTTACTTGTCAGGAACAACTCTCAATCCAGATTTGACATGCGTGTTCACATACCTCGACTAGAGTTGAGTTGGCATCCATTTCTGTAACAAAGGTCAATGGGAGGTCAGACTCGTGTCATAGGACGTACGCTCGGTCACAAGCTGCCACCAGGTTGCGTTGAGTGGCTCGTTGTCGCCCCAAGGGATATTTGCACCATAAGTTTCCCTGGTATTATACTCCAAATCGAATGTGGGGCCATATTCAACCTGGGAGTCGAGAGCACTGAAGGTGTTGACAGCCGCTGTATAACTGCCGAAAACAACGTCTGGGTTGCATTTCTAGTTGCCACATGCGATGCAACCTACGTGTAAGCATCAAGAACTTCAAAAGTCTGCGAGTAGCCCAGAATTAGCCTTTACTCCTCTAGGAATACGATGAACATACAGCAGAATCGATTTCATACACACGGAAACCGGTATTCAAGTTTGTCAGAGGAGTCACTGAAGGCCCAGTCTGGAAAAGACCGTTGTAACTCTAGACGAGAAAGTGAGAGGAAACATACCCAGGCTACTGTTTGAGCAGTGTCTGTGTTCATTACCGTGGCATTGTTTGTGTAATAGATCTATATCGAGTTTTCGAAAAAGTGGAAAGAAGTTCAGAAAGACTGACGGAAAATTGATCCTCATGGGTATGGCCCCAGAAGATGTCTGCGACAGAGTCAGCTGGCTAGTTGCGGAAAAGAGATTCTGATACCGACTCGCAATGACATGTGGAGAGAAGCGATCAACACTACAAGTCTTATCAACAGGGTGATAAGGTTGCAATAAAAGTGTGCCTACATCTGGTAGACTGTAAGACCTAAAGTTTTAGCCGAGAATGAGATTATGAACGGATAACACGTACACAAATTTGTTGGGTTCAATAGCGATTTAGAACCATCCCAACCACTGATTACATGACCAATTATCCACACTGTCATTTGTCAGTATGGGCCGTGACACGTACGACTGTTCACATACCGCGATCGCCAGCATCCTCAGCATCTTGCAATTCATCAGTCAGGAACCTCATCATGCCAGATGTATCTGGTTGCGAGGAGTTGATATAGTTAAAGTAGTTTGATCTATGCAAGGTTTAAAAATCGATATTGAGAAGGTAGAGCCACTCACCGGTACCCTAGAAAGCATACAACATGTTACTGACGTCCACACCACATTCATTTAGACGTACATAAGTTTGTGTTCAAACTGATGACCCTCAATCCGTCGGTGCGTTTCACCATGTATGCTGCATAGTGTGCGCGGGAGAAGTCGACCGATTCTTCGGGCAACCAGCCTTCGTAGTTCCAAAGTGCAGTGACATGATCATAAAGCCTAGATGTACATCACAATCTGCTAACACTCTCATGATGCGACATTCAACATACCATCCAAACTGCTGACCCAACTTGCCGCCAAGAGAATAGGACGCCGCTAAATCAGATGGATAACTGTCGTGGTTACCTAGAGTTGCATACACAGGACCCGGGCCAAGCAGGCGTTTGAGGAGGTCGTACAATACGACCTACAATCATCTCAGAATGATGAAATGTACCACTTTATAACCCTACCTCTGAATACTCAACATAGGCCCTTGATATGTGCTTAATAAGATACCTCAGAATACTGCCTGACTCACCTGGACAACTGGTTGCTGGGATCATGTGCCAGCATATCACCTGTAAAGATCGAAAAGTTTGCCTCCGTTCCAGCCAAAGGAGGGATGGCCTGAAGAGTGGCAGTGATCAACGAATACGGGGAGTCGCTGGAAAGCTCTGGAATACGGTTCAGCTCGCGTAAGAGATGCGAAGCACGAACCACAAGAAATAGCCAAATCGGGGCGCTGGTAACAACGGTGTCTGTGGGCTTTCCTGGTTATAAGCATTTTCACGGCAACAGAGACCGCTGGTACAGTTTGCTTCCGCTCCATTAGCAAAGCCTACAAGCCGATAAGCAAGAGGGACAGTCCTGAGGAGAGAAAATACTTGCGTGGATCGATATGAAGATCAGACACGTGCAATACTTTCAGACGCTCGCCGCTGGGTTGTTTCGGGACCGGAAGGGGATTCGGCTTTGGCTTGGCAAACCACCCCGTGGTGTTCAAAGGCACGGCATCTGGGTAGGGGCAAAGTTGAAGGAATTGTGCACAGAGAAGCTGAAGAGCGTTGGAAATCTGAACCTATGGATTGGTACCTCGAGAAGATGCTCACTTGTCCATCATATCCCCCGACATCGGCAAATGATACAACCTGTGTGAAAATGGGACCTAGGGTAAGGGGGCCATAACTCGTTTCACAGGAGGGCGAGTGCTTGAAGTATTCGCACAGGGCGACAGTAAAGTTTGTTCCTTGATCAGGCGCACTTAGTGCAAGAAACTTTGCAATCTCAAGTGACGCCTGACAACGGGCACATTGGTTCGTGCCGAAGGCTGGAGTGACGGAGATTGACTTGACCTGTGCGATAGCAAGTTCCAATAATGTGGAAGGATTAGCCACGGGTGGGAGTGGATTAGGATCCACTGTGTCGTTCTAGCTTGTAGATCAGTGCCAATTACATTGCCAATGAAGCTAGGCTCTCACCTGGGGAATGTTGTTGGGATCGGTGAGCGCATAAGGGAATACGTTATGCTGAGAATGGCAAGGAAAAAATCAAGACCTCGGCAAGCCGTGGATAGATGTTCGCTTACGGTAACTGGGTCCGAGACCACGGGTTGAGGTTGCTCAGAAGTTGCTGTAGGGTTGTTATAGTACTCAGGGTACAAAGAGGTGGGGAAAGCGCCAGGTGCGGTGAACTTGACCCGCTGGCCGCGTACGAGCGCGGCGAGCACGACCGCAGAGAGCCACGCACTTGATCTGAGCAAGTTCATCTGCCCTCAAACTCAGCAGAAGAAAAAGGCCATTTTATGTGAGCAATAGCGGCAAGGCACATCACCTGCACATTTCCACGACAGCATTAGGCGCTCAACGTAACGCGTAACACATCAATCGTGCATCGCATCGATCTCTAAGACAACCGGAAGTGGTGGTGGTGGCAGATTTGGTTGGAGGTTTTCAAGGTCCTGTAGCAGTCGGTCTGCATAATTGTCGCAAATTTATTTCGTTCATGCTAATGCCGTCGGCTTACCATTTCGGGCTAAGGCATGAGAATATGCCTTCCAATAGATGCCAATGTGCCATTTGTAATGTACATGACATGAGCCTATAGGGCAGGCAATTATAATGATTATCACATCACTCCCCTGTGCCTGATCATATCATGTGCATAAGGTGTGGTCTAGGGCATACCTCTGAATCAGCTCCCTGTTCACTCTGCTATCATTTTTCTTCTTCAATTGACCAATATCATGCCTGCCCAATGGAAGTGTTGTGTATCCTACAACTATTCCAAAGCAACACTAATTCACTGAGTGTCTTGTCCTTTCTGTGCTAGAGAGTTCAAGTCAAAAGGTTGTTGAATAAGTATCTATTACTGTTTAACATATATACTAAAAGTACTGTAGTACATTAGGTTACTGCATATAGTAAGTATACATAAGCGAACCTGTAGTATATACATTTGAACTCAGTATCTGGGTTCTAATAACAACTTGTCCAGTTACCATATTGTGCTGTCAACCTCAACGTTTATCCCAACTGGTGAGCTAGTACTTCCTCCCTCAGGCATATCCTACTTCTGTAGTATGTAGCACATTCAACAGGTTATGAGCCCTGGCTAGTGCTGCAATATTTGCACCTAATGGCTGTATTGTCTGTGAACTAGTCAGACTGGTTCTTCACTGCACAGAAACGCTGCATGTGAACCACTGTGCAGTAATGTTGCATGTGGGTAAAACCTTGTAATGATGGCATTGTGTCCCACTGCATTTTTTGCGCAGGACACTGGTATGGGGAGACTATGTTGGTCCAAAATGCTGACATGTTCATGTTACAGATCTATACAATGTCGTCTCCCACTTTCTCCGCATCAATCCCCATTTTCAACGGAGCCAACTGGACTTCGTGGTGGCCAGCCATAATGGCCTACGTCCAAGCGACTGGATGCTCTTGGGTTGTTGATTTTGACAAACCCGTCCTCAACACTGAATCGAGCAAGGATGCTTGAGATTTCTACATCCAATGGATCAAGGCAAACGACATGATCATTAGATTCCTCAAGCTTCATCTGTCTGAGTCTTTCAGGCAGAAATATGGTCAGGAGTCAAATGTGATGCACCTCCTAAAGACCCTAAAGGACACCTACGACGCCCCCAGGATCTCCGGCACATTTGCACTATTCAAGGAGCTCCTGGATACCAAGATCGCTGCCTCCTCCCATCCTGCACCATCTCTCAACAAGGTGGTCACACTCTTCTTTCAGCTTGAACAGGCGGGGTACAAATTCCCTGCCAACATCCACGCCATGCTCTTGCTGGCCAAACTCCCATCATCAATGGACATGGTAGTGCAGATGATTGCACAAGCCCGTAACCTCGAGGGGAAACCCAAAACCCCCTCCATGGACGAAATCCAACAGGCTATGGTCCTCTTGTGGGACCAGTGCCATATGCTGCATGGCACTGGCACCAGCGCCCCAAAGGCTGCTCAGGCCAACAAGATCAGTGCTATTAAGCACAAGGGTGCAGACCCTAACTTCAAGCAACAGCAGGTGCCTGAAGGCGACACCTCGAAGAAGAAGGGAAAGCGTGGCAAGCATAGTGATAAAAACCAATGTGAGAAGCAAGGCACTCAGTCTGAGCAGCCCCATGCCCACATCACCTCCTTCACCACATGATCAGTCCTGAGCCATTCCCTGACCTGCATGCCCTCACCCACCATCCCACATCTATGTTTCAAGGACAACAAGGTCCTGTATTCCACACCGGAATATGGGAGGCTTTTGATCTCGCCCATTGGCTTGAGATCCAGCCATCCTCTGAAATGATATGGTCCCTTAACAGTAAGCTGCAAACACATGGGCCATCTTTCCTGGCAAGCACTGCTGTTGCCTCTGTCTCCTCCTCCTCCTTGATGTCCTCGTCCGTTGCCACCACCTCTTCGCTTGCCTCACAGCTTGAGCCAATTCCCAAGTTGGATTCCGACTCTCCTTCTCCCACCAAGTGCTCTAAGTGCTCTTGCCGCAAGTGTTAGACTTTTATTTATGCATTTACTTGTCTGAGCCTACTTTACGTCTAATAACCTGACACTTACATGTGTAGCACAGTTTATAGTCATTTTTCTTCTCCGACGCCCCTCAGTTTTGTTCGACCACGACGACTGAGGTGAGCATTTCTACTACTGTACAACACTACATACAGCTAACATTACCTAGTTCATTTCTCGTTCTAGGTAATTACCAATATCAGTCTCGTTCGACCATGACAATTGAGTTCATTTCTCGTTCTAGCATGCTCCACTCGTAACAGGTTATGAGCACCCTTGCCTCTTCCTTCACTACTGGTAGTGCAACTATCACCACATCTGGAATCTATGCTGTCCCGAAACTCACCAACACCAATTGGGTCAAGTTCAAGGTCAAAACCATCGCTTCACTTACCGCTCGTGGACTGAGCCGTCACCTCAATGGCACAGCCAAAGTCCCACCATCTCTCATACCTGATGCAACTGACCCAGCGAAATTCTATAAAGCCGATGGAAAAACGGTCATGATGGAAATGGAAATTGAAGCAAACCTCATTCTTCATGAGACACATGCTCAGAAGGAAGCTTTGGGGATACAACAGCTGTATGCCATGGTCCCAAACAGCATCATGATCCAGATTCAGATGAAGAACAGCGTTTCAGAGATGTGGAAAACCATTTGCAGCATCTATGAGATGAGGAGCGATATGATACAAGTCAATGTATGCTCTCGCTTACAAAACATGCGATGTGGCAAGAAAGATGATGTCAACATGCACCTCACATCAATGATGACACTACACAAATAGCTTGCTAGTATGGGAGCACCAGTCGATGACTGCAATTTCACCGCTATGATCCTCGTTTCCATCCCCGAATCCTACCGATCTATTATCCGTGCCACCACTGCGTCTTTATGTGCCACCAACACAAGCATTATCCCTGTTACCCTTATCAATGTGATATGAGAGGAAGCCGACCACCGCAGTATTGATAATAGTACAACGGCATCATATGACTCAGCCCTCACTTTGAGCACTTTGAGCAAAGGTCGGAAGTGGACAAAGAAGTCAAATAAGGATGTCAAATGCCATAATTGTGGCCACCCCGGGCATATAAAACCTGAGTGCTGGCGCAAAGGGGGAGGAAAGGAAGGTCAGGGCCCACATGTTAGAACTATATGGACAGACATAACTCCGGCGAAGTCCAGAGTGGAGTCTCAGCGGGACTTGGCTTCAATGTATATGCTGCACCCTTACTGAACCCAGAGGTCCTGAATTTGTCAGAGGTCAGAGGTCAGAGGTCACAAGAACCGTTAGGCTCAAGTGGAATAAAGGAGGAGATGGAGGTGGAGATTGGACGGTGACCGGGAGGTCAGAATGAGGAGAGGAAGGTGGTTCAATTTGGTATTCAATTTAAAATTCAATTTGATATTCGACTGAGGTTACAAAGAGAGTACGGAGGGGTTTATATACAGAGGGCAGAAGGGTCTAAGATATGGAGTCGCATAAATATCTCAGAGGTAGGTATGGAGCAAGCATGAATAAGGGTCGGAATGACAGACGGAGAATGGAACAGGGAAAAGTGATAGTCAGGGAAACTAGGGACAAGTGACAGAAGTAAAATGGAGTATGTACGAGATGATATCAGAAGAGTATAGAAGTATAAATGAAAGGGTCCAGAGAACGGAGATACTTGAGCGTGCGAGATTGTGCTGGAATTGTTGCAGGATATCTGGAGTTGCGTCACAGTGACCGGAGTTGGACTTGGATGAAATCCAGGATATGACAGTATCCTCCTCTTAGGCCTGAACCCCTGAAGGCCTTCTAGGCAATGGATAATATGGAGTTCGAAACGGAGTTTTGTAAGCGGAGGCCTATAAAGTCCAAGTCGGAGGATGGTCAACTCCTTAACTTCCAACCACTATCATCCATGTTCGATACAATCGATCTCACCAAGAAAGACATCAAGTCATGGTCCGATGCCCAGCTTGCCGAGGACAACAACAACAACAATGCCATTTGTCGGGCGAAGTTCAAAGAACGCCAGAGGAGAAGGGTGGAGAAGAAAGTGGTGGAGGAGGTGAGACTGAGAGAGGTGGAGGAGGCAGCACAGAAAGTGGCGGAGGAGGCAAAGCGGCGCCTAGAGGAGGCAGCTGCTAAGCAGAAGGTGAGTCATCATTACAACAAAGTATTCTTTAGCTAACATCCATAGGCTGCTGACAAGGGGAAGAAGCGGGTCCGGGACGACACAGAGGACACGGTGTGCCCTTGGTGTGTGGATTGGGGGTACAAATGTGTGCCCGGAGGAGGAAAGTCCACGACATGCAAGCCATGTCAAGTGGCAAAGGTGAAGTGTGGTGCGGAGGTCACTTTGGAGGAAGCTATGGAGAAGCCAAAGAAGAGGAAGAGGAAGACAATGACAACGAAGGCGGGGAGGTCGGAGGAGGCAGGGACCAGTGGGTCCAAGACGGAGGAATGGGGTTATAACACCCTGGTGGAGGTCATCAAGGGTTTGATGAAATGCCTTGACAGGCTGAACACGTTCATCAAGCGCCTCGTGGAGTTGAAGGTGGAAGAGGTATACAGAGGGGCCTTGGAGTCAAAGTCAGAGTTGGAGTCGGAGGATGACGAGGCAATGGATGAGGGCGAGATTTTGGAGTTGGAGAAGGAGAGTTTGGAGGCTGCAGTGGAGCAATACAAGGACAATGTGGAATTTGCGAGGCAGGCTGGGGTTGTAGAGTAGTATAAAATGTATGCCTTTATGTTGAACAATAAAAGTGT
>JBBPLF010001046.1:0-12364 GCA_038089615.1 Aureoboletus auriporus
CGCCTATAAACTTGCCATCACCAACTTGAATGTCCGAACAGTGGTATAGGCTGTGTTGATCACGTCTCATATTCTCTTATAAATTGATGATGAAATAGGACAGCAACAAGGAGTTGGCTGATCTCACGTATTCCTGAAGTCCATGACTGTTTTTTGATGCATCATTTCCACACCGGGCTTGTATCTCTGCAGTTCCGATCTGGCGAGAGAGTTCGCATATTCGACGCATGTATGGCCACTACCTCAGGGAGACTCGCATTATTGGAACGAAAAAGAGTGACTATTAGCTTGAGCAATGATGTCATATGGACCCAAGTTCTTTTCTGATAGTTTTTTCAAAGGTTGCATAGAGCAGAAGTACTTTGCTTTTATGAATACCTGATCACCAACTTTGAAATCTAGTGCTGGAGTCTGTTTAGCATCTGCAGGGCCTTGGTACCACTCTTGTGCATGAGCAATTTCTTCTCAGAGGAATTCATGGAGGGAATCAAGGTCAACAGAGTACATGTAATCACATGCTTGCATGGAGGTGAGATCTGTTTAGGGTGAACTGTAAGATTTGGGTGGTACCCTTTGTTGGTGAAGAACAGAGATACTCCAATAGTAGTGTTCAGAGCATTGTTGTAGGAAAACTCCACAAAAGGCAGGAGTTTGGACCAATTGTCTTGCTGGTAATTACAATAGTTCCTAGGTACTACTTGAGTGTTTGACCCATTTGTTTGGTTTGGCCATCTTCTGGGTGACAACCAGAGGTGAAATGTAAACAAATATATCAAGGGCCTTGCTGAGAGAATGGAAGAAGTGTGACACAAATTTGAAGCCTCAATTGGAGGTGATATAAGAGGGAACTCCATGCTTGGAAAAGACATGGAGTAGGAACAACTTGACCAACTCCAGAGATGTACTGTAATCATTGTTGTGTGTTGGAATAAAGATGCATTGCTTTGACAGATAATCTATGATGAATATGGAACTGAATCCAAAGAATGGAGGAAGTTGTTTGGATAAAGTCCATGGAAATGAAGTTCCAAGGCTTCTTAGGGATGGGGAGTTGTTTCAGGAGTCCATATGGCTTATGTCTAGGAACTTTGGCATGGGCACAGGATGTGCAGGATGAAACATAGTCTTTTACAAAGGTTTGGATTCCTGGCCATGTATATTCATGTTGAATTAGTTCCAATGTCTGATTCTGTCTGAAGTGTCTGGAGAGTGGATGGTCATGTTTATACTGAAGGACATGGAGATGAAGATTGTCAGAATTAGGGACATAGATGTGATCACCTAGACAAAGGAAACCATTGGAGTCAACTGACCAACAGGAGTCAGAGGGTTTGATAGGGGAAAGATGTTGAATAGTGATGGGGTTGGAGGGAAGAGTGGAGAGGATATCACTATGGAGTTGCTCAACATCAAAGAGTGTGCTAGCTTGGAGTACTGGAGCTGCAAGACAAGTTGCTTGAAGGGATGAAGTGAGCTGCTCCTAAGTGAAAATGGGATGAAAATTGTGAAAATTGATGTCCCAGCATCTAGTGAGGGCATCAGGTTTTGTGCCAAGACATCCAGGACAGAAATGGACAGCCATATTGAATTGAAAGAGGAACTCTGACCACCAGGCTTGCTGGCAAGTCTGGAGCTTAGAGGTCACAAAATACTTAAGGTTTTTGTGGTCCATGATGACATTGATGGGAATATCAGACCCTTCCAGGTAATGATGCCAAGTCCAGAAAGACTCATGGATAGTGAGTAGCTCCTTGTCATGGGTGTCATAGTTGAGCTCTGGCATGGTAAGCATCCAAGAGTAATACACAATGTTAATGCTGGGCATCAGAATGTAGCAGTGTATACTTGAAGTAGTACATATGAAAACTTGTTGTGGGTGAAGCAATAGAGTGTTGTCAAACTGCTATTTGTTCCTGGAACCAAAAATCCTACTAACATGTTCACCAAGAACCTTGGCAAAAAACAAGTTTTATGAGTATTGTGCCCAATTAGGTCTAGAGTTCTACACAAATTCAACAGACTAGGTCAGATCTCATCACTCTCACTGCTTTATGTTAGAACTATGAGGACAGACATAACTCCAGCGAAGTCCGGAACAGAGTCTTGGCAAGACTTGGCTTCAGCATATGTGCTGCACCCTTACTGAACCCAGAGGTCCTGAATTTGTCGGAGATCAGAGGTCATGAGAACCATTAGGCTCAAGTGTTAATGGAGAAGAAAACAGAGATGGAGATTGGATGGAAACTGGGAGGTCAGAGTGAGAAGAGGAAGGTGGTTATTCAATTTGGTATTCAACTCAATATTCAATTGAGGTTACAAAGAGAGTATGGAGAGGTTTATATATGGAGGGCAGAAGGGTCTAAGGTATGGAGTCGCATAAATATCTTGGAGGTAGGTATGAAGCGAGGATGTATGTATGTATAAGGGTCAGAATGACAGACAGAGAATGGAACAGGAAGAAGTGACAATCAGGGAAATAAGGGACGAGTAACAGAAGTAAAATGGAGTATGTATGAGATGACATTAGAAGAGTATAGAAGTATAAATGAAAGGATCCAGAGAACGGAGATACCTGAGTGCATGAGATTGTGCTGGAGTTGTCACAGGATATCCAGAGTTGTGTCATAGTGACCAGAGTTGGACTTGAATGAAATCCAGGATATGACATTTATACAAGCTATGCAGATGACCTTTTCTTTGCTTCTTCTTTCTTTCTCTCTCATAGTGATCTTATGGCCTTTCATGCTTATATCTACCCCTGGTACACTAAGCAAGGGGGAGTGTTGATAAGTAAGTAGCAGCAGTCACATACATGGAGCCATGGAATCATGGAACCACATAGTAATACATGTGACCATTATACTGTAGTATATTACAAACTCAGTAGCTGAGTTTGAATAACACTCTTGACCAATAACCACTACATTTGATGTCAAATCCACTCAAGCATTCAGGTATGTTTCTATCCTAGGCTTCCTCCTTCCAACAAATGTTTGATATTCTTTCTTTTACAAAGTCAATGAGATATGCTTCAAAGGCAAAAGCAAAGGGCCAGGTTGTGTCTGAACATCACATTTGCAGTATTATATCCAGCCTAGCATGTAGCTTTGTAATGATCCAGTTTTCCACCCTGTGGCTGCTTTGTATCCATTTTTAAGTTGAGAAGTTAATCCAAATTTCAATGTCCTCTATATGAATAATCAAATAATCAATTATGTGCACTCAAGTACTTCAAGCATGCAAAAATTGACTCACTGCCAACAAAGACATCTGAGTCCAAATGTTTATGACTGCAGTCAAATAAGCTCATATGACTACATGGCAGGTTATTCAACACCTCTTTGCAAGTCATCATCATTGTTAACACAATGGGCATGAAGAGATAGTCATAATGAGATGCATACAGATTCCATTAGTTAAATGAAACTTTGAGGGGTGGACAATGTTGTCAACCTGGACTTCTTGGCCCTTGGCTGTCACAAGCCTGCAACAAGTGCCAATAATGATCAATGAGTGCTGATAGTAATACATGGGCAGAAAATCAAAATGACATGAGATTAAGGGACAAATAGGACTTGAGTAGGAATGGTAACTTTAGTCACAATAAACATGATTTAGACAAAAGACAGAAAAATCATTGGCAACAAGTTCCCTACTCTGAATAGCAGCATTTGACTTTGTGCTTGCAGGTACCTAGTAAAAAAAATTAGCTGAGATAAATCCAGTTGATAAATGGGCACACAGATTGACTTGAAATACAAAAACAAATTGGCAATATTCTCAGCAACCCTCTCTGCCAAGTCCATGCCTACAGAAAATTCTGTGATTGCAAGAAAGTAGTAGAATGCTGTCTGTGTTATAGTATACCTGGCAGGTGGCTTCATTTGATGATGAAACCTGCATGGATCACTAAACATGGTCAAGATATTTTCCATCAAAAGAGGACTTGGAGAGACTCACTTAAGGACATCCAAATATGCATGGCTAATATCCCTGGCAATCCTTGTTGCAAATTGTGAGTTACCATATTCATCTTTATAACTCTCTGGAAGTTCCCTTTTGAAAGAATGGGCTGTTGACTCCACAATGGCCCAGGGGACTATGTGCTTTGTTGGGCCCACAGTGAAAGATCTTGTCATATAGGATGGGACTTGGACTACATGCAATGCAATATGGCCAAGAGGAGGTGCTTGGTGTGGCTGCCATTCAATGTGAACAAGCCTCTCATCCTTGATGGGGAATACCTATGGTCTGAGAAGAGAGACTGAATCATATACACAGCTCCACAAGCAGAACCTTGTGGAGATTTGACAAGACACCTTGAAAGTGAATCCAATAGGGGTAACAGTGGAGGGTTGGTTTGGACAGAGGATGACATCCAAATATTCATGTGGGAGGCCTGAGAATGGCCAGAATGACAGCCAGTGTGGCTGCTGCCTGTAGTGGGAAATTCCAGTTACAAACAGGCATTCACATTCTGCATCTTGCTCTTTCAGCTTGAAAAACCATGCCAGTGGAGGAAGTGGTTTCTCAAAAGTAAAATCAACTGGTTCCAGTGACTTGGAGGTAAGAATTCTCTTGGCAGATTCAGAAACAGTAGAAGTTGTTGAGAATCTTGGTATTCACATTCAATATTTCATATTACATAACCAAGATTCTAGGCCTGTCACATGACATATCACCTGATTGCATGACACATTTACTTGTGTACATAATCAGAAACTAGACCTGCTGACATATTCACTTATGTACAGGGTCTAGACCACTTAGTCATCACATGTGACTCTGTATGAGGCCTTTACGCTATTCATTATGGTGTTACATATATTGCTTCAGATGACATCATAGATAAGAGCAACTTATGCCATTGGATGTCTTTATAGACTCTGGATAAGTCTTTTATGCTATTGGCTGATATTCTTATATCACATAACTTATTTAGAAGGTACAGCCACAACTGTAGACATATATAAGGATGGGCCTTCTGGCCATTCTTTCCCCTTTTCTATAGAGTCTTATACAGTGATTTTCTTCACTGAGCCACTACACCTCAGAGCTGTTCCACACCTCTACCTGACTATACTACCTTTGACTCTCTAGTCGGAGGCTCTTATATTCTTGATTACTACCTTGGGATTCTCCACCTGAAGTGTGAGTATTTCCACACTTCGTCACTCCCTTAACCTGTGACTTCAGGTTTATTCCCAAAAGAAGTGGTTCAATTGTCTGGATCCATTGAGTTCAGCAAAGTATAACAATAATGGCACAAAGTGGACCTTGTGGTCACACAGTCACATGTCACTATGAAGTACTGCTGACTTGCCGTGATTGACCCCACTGGCATATCACCACTAGTACATTGTTGGAAATCTTCAAGTCATTGTTTTGGCATCCCAAATTCGCACTGTTCTGTTGTGAGAGCCAGAGACGATGCATTTTCCATCAGGTAAAAATCCGACTGATGTGACTGAGTCAAGTGTGTCCATTAAAGAGCCCAGTCACAACAGATCCTGTCTCGGTGTCCCAAATTTGCACTGTCTTGTCTCCAGACCCGGAGATGACACACTTTCCATTGGGTGAAAACCCAACTGATCTGATCCAAAAGTGTATCCGTTGACAGGGCCAGTTGCAACATATTCTGGTCTCGGCATCCCAAATCCGCACTGTTCCGTCATGAGACTTGTGTTACGATTTTCCCTTATAACCCCTCTTTTCCCTATGTTTATGGACTCATCGTTTCCCCTAGTGTCTTTACAAGACACCTATCTTCCTTCCCTAGTTAGGTCTCTCTTATTTTCTTCTTCCAAAGTCTTCTTTGCTTTCTTGACTCACTTACTTGTTGAGTCACGCCTCACTCACCTGTTGAGTCACGCTTCACTCACTTGTTGAGTCACGCTTCACTTACTTGTTGAGTCACACTTCATTTACTTGATTGAGTCACCTTTCCTATTTTGGACTATCACTCCCTGCCATCATTCTCTTTATATGATGACTCGTGTTCCTTTATCCATCCAAACATAGCTTGTACTACGCACATCGCCTTACGCAATGCGCAGCCGTATAGCCTATACTGCGCACACTGGATTACGCAGTATCATACTCAGTATAAGTAGCTACCTACCTTTGCCTGTATTCCCCAGCTAGTTCTATGCAATTCAGCGTTGTTACTTAGCACATCCATGAGCCCCAAGTGTGCGCATTGGGTAGTGAGACATCATTCTTCTTTGCTTCGCCCACAACAAGTCTTCGAACTACTTCGAGTGTTCGCTGTGCTACATTCCGACGCCCAGCGTTAACAACTTGGACTCGAAGATGATGGCCTTTCCGTCACGTGAAAACCATATTGATGTGATCCAATGAGTGTGTCCACTGAAAGGCCCAGCCATGACAGACCTTGTCTCCGCCTGGCGTCCCAAACCCACACAGTTCTGTCTTCAGACCTGGAGACGACGTGCTTTCCATCAGGTGAACATCCAACTGACCAGAACAGACCCTGTCTCGGTACCCCAAATCCACACTGTATCGTCGCGAGACGAGACGATGCGCTTTCTATCAGGTGAAAATCTGACTGATGAGGCTCGATGCATCCATTTGTCAAAGTTTCCATTTACCACCGCCAGAACGGACACACTCTCGGCATCCCAGATCCTCACCCTGCTGTTTGAGTACCCAGAGACGACCCCTTTCCATCAAGTGAAAATATGACTGAGATGAACTGATCATTGGTAACATATTCATTGAAGGGTGTGGCCACGACAGACTCAGTCTCATCATCCCTAACCCGCACCATTCCACCTTCAGACCCAGTGATGATTCCCTTTCCATCAGGTGAAAACCCGACTGATTTGATCGAATAAGATTCAAAGAGTCCCCCACTCTGTAAATTATGTCCTACACAAGGTAACCACCCAAACAGGGCAATAATTGGATTCAGTAAAAAAAAAGATTTGAAGAAAGGCCTAGCCATGGCAGACCCTGTTTCGGTATCCCAGATCATCACGACCTGCAGATGCCGCACATCAAGTGAAGATCCAACTGATGTGACGTCTCCAGTCTAGTGACTCCAGTCAAGGAGTCTAGCCATGACAGACCCTGTCTTGGCATCTCAAATCCGCACTCCACGGTAAGACCTGGAGACGGCACATTTTCCATCAGCTGAAAACCCGATTGATGCAATATAATCTTTCATAACGTTCTGTAATGATGGTGTGGGATCACCGTTTTTCACTCTGTCTCCCCAATTCTATGAAATCTATACACTTTATCTTCCATATTTCACAACTGGAACCCTCTATCCCCAATAATATTCCAAACAGAGTACAACCTCCATCTCTGGCAATTGAAGTAGATGGTGAACCAAAGTACAAGATCTCCGAGATACTTGACTTCAAGTTAGACTGATGATGCAAGACCTGCAAACTCCTTTACCTAGTCCAATGGTTTGACTATAAAGGCACTGACAAGGAAACATCTTGGTTACTTGCTATGGAGCTTGGACATGCCTCTGAGCTTGTGCAAGATTTTTACACTCATTATTTGGAGAAGCCTGGACCTCACAACTCCTGATTTTCATGAACAGTTTTGATTGTTCAACAAAAAGCATACATTTTGTACTCTACTCTACTATCCCAGCTTGCCTTGCAAACTCCACATCTTCCCTGTATTTCTCTGCTGAGGTCTTCACTATTTCCTCCTCCAACTCCAAAATCTCATCTTCATTCATCTCCTCATCATCCTTCTCCTCATCCTCCATCTCCAAAACATCTTCATACACCTCCTCCACCTTTAACTCCATGAGGCACTCTAAGAGTGTGTTCTGCTTGTCTACTGTATGTATGTCATGTCGTCCCACATATGAAATAAAGACAAACCCTTGTATGAAGACGTCAAATTGATTGTGAAGATCCTGGAGATGTCACCTTCTTCCACTGCTACCCACAAGCTACAGAACTTTTGTCACATAGCTAAGCAGTGAGGCTTTCACTGGTGTTCGAGTGATACATGCTGTATAGGTAAATCCAGCAGTGTTGAGTTACAGGAGTCTATCAACTCCATGTTAAAGTGATACTGAAACTTGGCACTTACCATTGCCTTCCTCTTGGATGTTCTCCAATCTATGCTGGATGTGCTCAAGTGAAGTCAGTAGTTTACCCAATGTTGGACTTTTCAAGAGTTGCTGCTGTGCTGAATTACAAGCTCACCCCAGAGTTTGTTCAATGCCTGGAAATCTCCCTCTGCATCAACAAATTGTACCTCACCAACTTCACTTGTGGGTTAGATGATGTGAGGGAGAATCTACAATAGATAGCAACATGGAAGACAACCAAGAGGGCTCACTGCCTCCTTGGAATTATGGATCTTCATCTTCCAGTTCTATACAGTAAAGGGGAACATGCATTCATCTGTCTTCAGGACAAGATCATGAAGAACATGGATGACATGTGTATCTTTGACTGGGTGGGACAATTGTCCAGTCTCAACTTGTACCTTGCCTGGTCTCTGTCTTGTTTCCACCAACTCCTTTGGCAGCTGTCACCTTATCAAGCCATGTCAGAGTTCATGTTTGAGGCTGTGAGTAAGTTGGCACACAAGGTCTCTGTTGTGTCATTGCACATTGCAGAGAGTCCATTCGATGAACCCCCCCCCCTTGGACATTGTATCACGAATGTGGGGATGAACTTGCATACATTTGTGTACCATCCATTCAACTCACTGCCTCTGCCAAAGTTCACAAGTGGTGGATATACTGGCATAATATCAAAGTGCAATGCTTCAATGCAGTCATTGTAATCATGACTTACAAGTTACCAGACACATGTTGGGCAGCCCATACTCTGTCAATCAGATGCATCTGGGATAACTCCCTTCAGGTGATTTTGAGACATTTCCATGATGGACAAGCCGAATGATGTTGGGGATGACTACAACCTGTGGTCAAATACAGACGACTACCTTGCTGTGTTGGCAAAGCATTTGCAGAAGCTTTTTGTTGTGCAGCTCTTGATCACTAATCTGGATGGACAATTTTAGAGGGTTCATACAGCGGAGCATATTGTAATGCAGCCTCATCTTTCAGAGCTTCTGGAGCTGCACACTCCAAAGACATTAATTGTGCATTGATTTTGGCCTGGGGTCGTCTTTTTGAATCCATAGGGGGGTGCAAGTGGGTGCAAAGATGCATGTTGCCTGCTGGTTTTTACATAGTTGTATCAGTGTATATCAAATGATTGAAGGTATTTGTGAGTGTGCTGATGCACAAGGTAGTAGAAAGAGCAATGTATTCAAGTTGCAATACATGAGAGACAATTGGGGGAATTGGCCAACTTTAGCTCCCATTGACAATGAGTCTCTTCAATGTTGTAAGAGCACTGGAAAGCCATTTTGCAGAATGAGGGTATGCAAGTGTCTGCCAAGACATCCCAGGGAACTGAACCTGAGTGACATGCATGTTACAATATGCAATACTTAGGCCTGGACAAGGTGTTAGGCTTGCTTTGTATTCTGATCTTTTTTTTTTTGCTGTATCTAGGGATTGATATGAAGGACATGGATATGGATGCAATTCGGATTGCTATAATGCAAGACCTACATGATCGGCCGCAACTGCTCTAAGATCACTCTTACCTTCGCCAACTCCTGCTGTTGCATCACCATCAATCCATCCATGATCAACATGCAAACTTCCACCACCTTCAGGAATAAGCAAGTGTGCATCTTCACTTCAATGGACATCAGGGCATGCTTCACATCTGTGACCAATGAAAGTGTCATATCCCAAATATTCACCAAGTCCAACTCCAGTCCTCTGGTCACTCCTCCAATCACTTCACAACAACTCCAGTGCATTCTTGCACACTCCTCACTCCTGTTCCTCTGGACTTCTATCTTTAGTATATGTTATGATTTTCCCTTACAACCCGTCTTTTCCTTATGTCTATGGACTCATCGTTTCTCCTCGCGTCTTTGCCCAACATCTATCTTTCGTTCCCAATTAGTTTTTCTGGTTCCGAATCGGAACCTCTCGGAACCACGTTTCACCTTACCTCATTGTCTTAACCTTTTTATCTTCAACCAGAACCACAGGAATTCCTTCGGGATCCTTTGGAACCACATTTTCTTACATAATAGACCAATTACTCCTTGTCATCACTCTCTTTATGTGATGACTCGTGATCCTTATTCGTCCCACATAGCCTCGATACTGCGCACCCTGCTTTACACAGTACGCAGCAGCATAGCCCTCACTGCACACATAGGATTGCGCAGTATCACAGAATGTATAAGTAGTTACCTGACACCACCTGTATTCCCCAGCTAGTTCTACGCAATTCAGTGTTGTTACTTAGCACTTCCACGAGTCCCAAGTGTGCACATTGGGTAGTGAGACTTCCATCCTTCTGCTTTGCCCACAACAAGTCTTTGAACTACTTCGAGTGTTCGCTGTGCTACGTTCCAACACCCAGCATTAACAGTATAGTTTCATTCTTATGCTGTTCTCCATTCTGCTTTGTAATAACTCCATATACTGGTGCTCGCTTAGAAGCACTGCTCTGGCTATGTTTTTCCTATCTCCATTCCACTTACCAATCCCTTAGTAAACTCTGTTACTAATCCATCTCTGTCCTTTGTATATAAACCCATAGTTTGTCCTCTTTGTACTTTAGTCGAATATTGAATCAAGTTAACTGTCTATCAATTCCTCATCAATCCTCTGGCTCAACTCTGAATCTCTCTGATTCCTCTCTTTTCAGACCACCCTTTGGTACTTAGAATCCTTCACAGATCTTTGTACAACTCTGGCCTCCACAAATTCAGGACACATGGATTCAGTAAGGGCACAGCACATAAGCTGGAGTCAGGTCCTGTCCAACTGCATCATTCCAGAGTTCATTCTGGACATTGGACCAGTCTCTAACAGAAAGGCTCAGAGCATTCAGTTCAAAAACCTTCACTTTTTTGCAAGGTGCATATTTGTCAACAGCAAAGATCAAATTCAAAGATTGAGATTTGGGAGCAGAGGATTCAGACAATCCACAAAATAGGAGAGGAGACCATGGGTCAGGAGTAGGTTGTGAAGAGAGGCTAGGGCCAATATGAATAGGCATGACAGGGACTTTTTTCTTCAGCATGATGACTTCAACCACTTTCTCCAAATCTTCCCACCACATCCCCATGACTTGTTGCACTTGCTTTAAAACCTATCATAAACCACACATGCAGTGCCCAGGTCCATGGCACTAATGTTGGTTAATCTGGCATGTATCACAAGGTGGATCATGTGTGATCTGTGGGAGTTCATCATGTGCTTGGTTCTTTGTCAGCTTTTTCAGTGTGAATTCAGATTCATCAACAATCCCAACCAATTCCTCCTCATTATTGTCTGCTTCATCTGAAAATGCTAACAAATCTTGTCAATCACTATCACAAGCATATATTTGACGATGCACTTTTTGCTTGCCTGTGCCTACATCCAATGAAGTTGCAATCAATTCTACAAGTGAAACCTTCTGTGCAGGTTCTCATAGAGGAGTGAGTAGGCTACTAGTATGGAGTTGGAAGGATTTAGGTGTATCCTTCTTTGCCACCTTAGTGTGGGCCACCACCCCTTCAGTCCATTTATTGATGAATGGAAGGACCTTGTTGATCATCTTCTTCATCTGCTCCTCCACTTTGCAGGTACCATGCACTGTGCAAAGAGCATTGTGAACATTGTCCTAAAAAATATCTGTCAACATTCATGACATACCCAAGCCTTATTCCAATTTGTTAAAAAGATCTCTTGATCCTCATGCAAGCTCTCCTTGTTGTCAGGGATTAAGAGCCTGAGTGTATGCAGGGCTTTGTTCATCTCAGTGACCTGAAAAGAGGAGAAGTGTGCTATGTCATACATCACTAAGGTCAAAAATTCTAGTGGGGTACTGTGGGGAAGATAAATGGTTGATGACCTGATGATCCCTTAGCAAGATCTTGGCCTAGCAAGCTGGAAGGGGTGTGGAGAAATGTGGCCTGCCAGTGATGATCCCTTCACAATGAAAAATGAACAGTCGGTTGACCTTACAATGATGAGCAAAACCGTTGCAATGCCTAACCTCTAACCAGGGCATGAAGCACCCTGCAATCAATTGTGGAAATATCACTTTGCTTTGGTGGGAACAAATAAAGTATAAACCTTTGGCTACAACGTTGTCCCCAGGGTCATGTGACATTACCTACATACTGCAAAGATACGTCCATTTTAAAACACCAATACCATTGCAACAGTTTTGCACCTTTTTCTCATTACATTGAAATCAAGTGTTATTTGGTTATGTTTGGTCATACAAACAAAGATACACACATTAGGACTATGTCTGAGTTTAAAATA
>JBBPLF010001047.1:0-12362 GCA_038089615.1 Aureoboletus auriporus
TTTCAAAGTAAAGTGGGATGAGCATTGTATGGAAGTATTGGGTGAAAGAGGTACAATACAATGGATAAATGTGAACTTTTTATGACTCCAATGAAACTTAGATGAGCATTTGACCTCCCCCTTGGGCTGAAGGCCCAAGCACGAGCCGCAGGCTCGTCAAATCATAAAGGGTCGAAAATCATCATGTCAGAGATGGAGATGGAGCAGGGTTCCACACGGGAGTCGGGTGCACTCCAACCCGGTTTTGACAGAATCCGGGAGAAGCTATATCTCGCTTCAATGCGTCAAGCGACCTTTGAGGAAGACAACGCGTACTCGTTAATCGGGATATTCGATGCTCCCATTCAAGCTAGATATGGTGAAGGGAATCGCGCAGTTGGCCGACTTTTAGAACATATTCTGACAGGATCTTGCGACCTCACGATTCTGGCTTGGACAGGGACTGCCACAAATGGGTACAACAGCTGTTTACCAACAGACCTAACTGTATACAACGAACTCGTCCCGCCTCATCTTCCACCCTCCATGGGGACAACAGAAGTGGATCATATTGTAGCTGAGCTGCGCTCATCGATCCCCGACCTCTCTTCTGCCTCGAGGCTATATGATCAACTGAATAAGCTTCCGCCCCTTTTTTTCACTTCCAGCCGACTACGACTACCTGCCCTTGTTTTCCATATTAACAAAGTTGTCCATGTATCGGGACCCGATCCGAAGACAAAGACCTGTGTATATCGTGCCACGACGACCGTGTTTGGTGAGGTGGAGATCAAGACGACGAGCGATCTGACAGCAATGGATGATCTCTACCTCGTCCATCCATGGATTCCCCCTCTCCTAGACCAGGAGTACCGGCGCGGTTCGGCTATGCTGGACAGGACGACACGAGCACTCCAGTTGGTCGCTCGGCTCGTGCAGCCGTTTGGAGCACTGTTGTTCGAGCAGGTATCGCGCGTCGAATATAAACGTGTTGCACCAGACAGCTTGATCATGGTTAAGATTCCCAAAGGTGTTTCGTTGAAGATGTTGATAGACAGTATCAACACGATCGACGTCCAGTAGTCTCTTCAGCACCATCGACTCCGCCATGACGATTCGCGTTGCCTTGGCATCTTTCTGTGCCACTCGTTGCATACTTATATTCCATATTTCATTATACCCGTGTACCCTTCAAGTTTTCCCTTTCACGATCTTGACTTGTTTCATTTTAGTACGCCGTATATTGTATCTATACCTTGGCTTGTTTGTGAGAGTCGAGTTTTGAGGAGACTGGGTACGGTGTGTGCGCAGGGTACTATTTCAGATTTACTGATGTACGGTCCCACATGTAGATATACCTCCCGACCATCTCAGAACGTGGTAACCGGACGTTGATGATACCAATATATGGGTGTCAGTTCAATTCGCGTGCTGAAGATGCCGAAGATGTGTTCGTCGGTCAAATGAGCATAATAGTGTGTATATCGTCTGTGTTGCTACGATCGGTGGTTTCGATTTAATTTAGGACTGAGACCGAAGTGAAGCTTTGAAGTTTGAACTTGCCAGTGAGACGCGCAACCTGCAATCGATCCGGAATGGCATAGCGAGCCGACTGCTAGTACTGTCACCTTGTACCTTCCTGGTTTCTCCTTCAACATGTCCCAGTCCTTTCACTGTACTCTAGTCGTCCAGTCCTCTCCCGGCCCCCTCATGTCGTACTCGCCCTCATATCCGTACACTCTGGGGTGCCAATAGATGCTTATATCGGAAAAAAATATGGATACTGCATTCTGCATGAGCCTTGAGGTTGTCGTGTTTGCGTTAGAAATCTGAGGGGAGCCCGATGTTTCTGGATAAATCTACCCATTTTCTGCGCGTATCATGGACTAGACACACCTGGCTGTCTGGTAAGTACGAGCTCGCGGTACTACCCGGTCACGATGGGCACCCCTCCCCGGCCCGTATTGGAATTGGTTGGGTTGACAAAAAATGCTCGGCCACCCCAGACCGCTACCGATGTCGTGTATCCGCTCTTTCTTGTAACAACCATACTTCGACCCTCTACCATAGATCTGTGGTACAATAGGCCATCATCGGGCTCAATCCTCATTGGATTATCTGGATAATTTCCCTCTTCGTTTGGAAACACTGGTACAGTGACCACAATCCTGGTTTTCAAGTTGTTGTGGACCCAGAAGTGATGCTGATCAAGAGCAAGCACGCGTATGGAGGTCACGGAGGGGTCGCCCTCGCCATACATCCTGTAACTTTGTCATGAGTACTTGATACCCGTAGCAACACCGGCAACCTGAGCACCATCCCATACCTGAAAGATAATGTGTAGTCTTGGGTTGAATAAAAGTGTCCAGATAGAGTAACGGTGAGCGTGTTAAAAAGACTAGATGTGTGAACATGAGTTGGAGAGGCCGAGGATTCTCCGGGGCACTGGCATGCAAAACTCACAATGGATCCAAAAAAAAACAAGCTGCTTCCTGAGGTTCCTGGGGGGCGTCTTCTTATAAGATTTCCCCCTCCGTATTTCATGACTCGGTCTGGCGACCGGTGGGGCCGTAGTCCTCCGAAAATCAACGTCGGGGTAGTATCAGATCAATCAATCAGTCATGTCTGGAGCCCAGTCTCAGTTGGCTACATAGGTATGTTCATCCGGTATGATCCTTTTTTTTGCCACTGAGGGAGACGTACTAGTACGCATCCGAGTCAGTGATCGTCTGGGCTGTAACAACCGGGAAGCGGGTGTAGTTTGGAATAGATCCGAGTATTGGCCCAGGAGTACTAGTGTTCCACACGCACGATTGATGAACTTGACACACTGACACGATCTTGCACCAGTTTGGACGTTCGCATCGTGGTAGTCTGGGGCCGGGTGTGGTTTAGGCAAATCTTGAATCCGAGCAAGGGGAGTACTACTGTACCATGGTGATTGATGAACAATGCATGTAATTCCCAGTAGCAACTGTTGATTCAAATCTTTCAAGATGGGGGTCATCGTACATATGAGTAGAGCGTTCGCTGATTGATGGGCTATTAATATATGTAAATATATTGTCCGTTGCTTGGGTGGATTGAGAATTTTTCCATTGGCGGTTTCCATTTGATTAGGACTGAGACTAAGCTGACTACCTTGAATGGCCTGATGTAACAGTTACTATCCGTAGCGAGTGAAATCCTACAAGAGATGAATTCGCACAGAGATAATGACTGGGTTAAACTCTCGATTGAACTGTCGTACCTCTAGTACGACGACACCAATTATACTACTCGGAACAGGGCAAAGGGTTAGGGTACAGGGTATGGTGAGAATGACAAGTGGACAGCAGATAAGTCAACAGATGTCAATCAAGTATGTCGCCCCGTCACTGGACCGTCACCGGTAACAAATGTTGTCAATTTTACGCTTATCTAATCTTTTGATCTTATCTTATCAGATCAGATCATCTTTAATCTTTTATCTTTAGACTTAACATCTTTCAAGTCACGGACCACTTTGGTTCTCACGGTCACATGACATTCTTACATAATCATTCCAGAACATTCTATGACGTCATACCTTAGGGCAGACTTGTATAGCCACATGCGCACGGACCATTAGCACAGCATCTGTACAGTATATAAACCAATGCATCTCAACATAGAACTTCAGTCAAGTTCTCGTTGATTTTCCCCTCAACTCCTCTTGTCTCTTAGTCAGTATCAACTGTGTGCGCCTGTGTCCAGTATTGGATTAGGGTCGACAACAACAAATGCCTTCCTTTCGCCAACCAGTCTTCTTTGGCCAACTTGTTACATCCCCCCCTCCAGCGAGCCGCCAGCGCTCGCTTCTCCAAGTCCGTCTCCTTCGATTTCCATCGCGTGTTCTTCATATCCAGCCTCCATCTCGCCCTCAGCATCAAAGTCTTCGCCTAAGAACTCCTGCAGCTCTTCTTGAATGGTTTGGTGGCCAGGCACGACGATAACTTCTTCGGTGTGAAGTGAGCCAGGGGCTTGAGGAACGATGGTAATAGCAGAGTGAGTTGATCCAGTGGAATGAGAGGGACTCAGAGGAGCACGAGGTGGCATATGGGGCAAGGTCGGCTGACTAATACCACTGGGCCGGTTCGTGCGATCTGCCTGGTCCTTCGGGTGCTTCCCACATGATCAACCTCTGGTGCTCGGTCCTGCTCCCACCACAGTGTAGGTGCTCCTTGGCGATGCTGCTTGCCTCACGCTCCGCCCTGTCCTGGAAAGCTCCGCAAGCCTGAAGCCGTTGCTCTTCTCGCTGCTCGTCTCTCTCTTTCCGCTTGCTCTCCTGTGCACCTCGCGTTCCAACAGAAAGTCACTGAAGGCAGCCATGTTAGGGTTTGTCGCAGAGAGAGAAACCAGAGCCTCATCGTCTCCGAAGAAGAGGCTTGCAGGGGGTTCTGGACTATCGGTAGGTTCCCACCAGTCGTCGTCTCCCAGGGTCGACATGCGATAAGGATTGTTAGGTTCCCGATTGAATACTCGGGCGATGAGAATGTATCCGATAGGCATTGGGGGTAAGCTCTGAACGGTAATACGAGCGTGCAACTGAAGGCTCCATTCTAGGGCAAGGCGCAATTGATTGGGTAGTATCTGATGCGCAAACCCATCCTCATCCACAAAGACAAAGTTATGTCCACGAAGATAGATGTTTCTGAAATTCAGCTGAGGGGTTTGCGGCTGAGAGTTTTGTGGGGGTCCTGCTGGTCCCCAGTTGTAGGGAATTTGAGGTCGATCCATATCGTTTCCAAATCCCATCGCCCCAATATATATCTGGGGGTCGTCCTCGGGGGCTTTTCTGGAGCCATATGGAAGCTCTTCAATGTGACTGACATCCAGTAATTCCAGGTCTCGTTTAAAGCATCCAGCCTCTCAACTTGGTCATATGGCAGCCAAGTCATGTCGCCGGATGTCCAAAGAAGCTCGAACGTGGCCGTTCAGCCCTTTCCAGCGTGTGAGCTGATTTTTCTGACAGCCCACTCGTTTTCTAACTCGCCAAAATCAGCTATCTGTGTTTCAGCGCGCCCTGGAAATAAGCAGTCATCACTCGGAATATGGATTGTCAGCAGTGATGCATGGAAAACAGGATGAATTCCCCTTTGTCTCAACCTTCCAGGCAGGTCCAGTCGGTATGAGTTGTTTCGAAACTCGGTTTCAATCCGATAAGGTCCGATAAACTTTGGGGCAAGCTTTAGCGCATGTCCCTTGGGCAGTGACATATTCTTTGTCGACACGTAGACGAAATCGCCTACAACAAATGGAGCCATCTGCTGCTTTCGATTGGCATTATTGGTTTGTTTCACCCGTGCTTCTAAGATTGCATCGTGTGCTGACATCACCGCATTCTTCATCCGCTGTGCAAACGAATGGACACTCGGGTATTCATCAAGCTTTGCGTCATTCCAAATGAATGTTCTCGGCAAGCGTCCCGAATTCAGGAAAAAGGGTGTATATCCTGTCGTTTCTGACCTGGACATATTGATCGCAAACTCGATCGCTGGCAACCTTGTTACTTAATCTCTCTGATTGCCTCCGATACAGGAATGGAGCATCTGTCCAACAGTTCGGTTAGCCCTTTCGGTCGATCTGTCCGATTGAGGGTGATATGCGCTCGACAATTTCTGAGTAACACCAATTAGCTGTTTGAGGTGCATCCAGAACACACTTGTAAAGATAGTGTCCCGATCACTAACAATCGTCCTAGGTAATCCATGGTGTTTATATACTTCAGCAAAGACCAACTCGGCAATCTCTTTGGCAGTGTAGTCTGTTCGACTAGGTACGAGGTGTACCATACCTGTTAGCAAGTCAATAATGACGGTAATTGAGTTGTATTCTCCATTCCTGTCCTTAGAGATAGGCAAGGGTCTACAAAGTCGATCCCGATCGAATCCCATGGTTTGGACAGTGCTTCGAGGGTGTGTAGCAGCCCATATGGTCGCTGATTGGATGGTTTACTGCGCCGGCATATTGCACAGGACTCACAGAATTTATTGACGTCATGTGTCATTGTCTTCCAACAGACGTGTTCCCTCAGGTAGGCGAGGGTCTTGCTATTCCCCAGATGCGCTAACAGTGAATGTGCTTGATCTATCAGGCGTTCTCAAGCCTTTCGACCGTCTATCAGTACATCTGTAATACAAATTGCGGTCCGCTCCTTGGTTCTCAGACGAATGTATCCATCCCGTACTTCAAAATTCCGGTAGTCATCTGGGTGGTCGAGTATCAAGCTGTCCTGAGTATACTGATCCTTTACTCGTTTGATAACATCGTCTTTGTCTAGGAATGTCAATGATTCAGGTGGAGGTGGAGGTCTGCTCCTGAGGATTGCTTCATGATCAACATATGCCCAGTTGTCTTCATTGTTTTCATGTATTAAACGAGGATGTCCCTGGCCTACGTGAATGTGTTCAGAACTCCATTCCGGATTCCCTCACATATGCTTGTCAACATTTTGCAACTCATCTCCATCTCTCGAACACTGAACTGTCTGAGTTTGGGGGGCCTTCTGGTATCGAGTGCTTCATGCGATTTCGATTGCTTTTTTGGTTGGAGGCACTGAGTCTGGTGAGTGAAGACAAGGTGGCTATACCAGTAATGGCAAGACTTGAGCAATGGTATTGGGTGAGTCAATCTCTTCTGTCATATATTCTTCTAAATTGACGATGAAATAGGACAGCAATAAGGAATTGACTGATCTCGCATATGAGGTCATGAAATTCATGACGATATTTCGAGGAATCATTTCTCAGAGCACACCACACTTGTATGTGTCTCATTGCCAATGTGGCGATAGAGATCGCATATTCAACGCATATACGGTGAAAAATTCCGGGAGATAGTTCGAATGAAAGGCAGCGGTGTGGATATCATGCCATCTTTGCAGTGTGTTATGAGAGGGCACGCTAGTCGGGTCCTGTCAATCGCGTTCTCACCTGACGGAAAGCGTGTCGTCTCCGGGTCTTACGACAATACAATGCGAATTTTGGACGCCGAGACAGGGTCTGTCTTAGCTGGGTCCTTCAATGGACACACTGGATCAGTCAATTCAGTCGCGTTCTCACCTGACGGAAAGCGTGTCGTCTCCGGGTCTGACGACAGTACAGTGCGGATTTGATTTGGGACGTCGAGACAGGCTCTGTCGTAGTTGGGCCCTTGAACGGACACACTCGATCAGTGTTTTCAGTTGGGTTCTCACCTGACGGAAAGTACGTTGTCTCCGGGTCTGACGACAGTACAGTGCGAATTTGGGACGTCGAGACAGAACCAAAGTACGTGGTCTCTGAGCTAGGTTCTGGTAGGTTCTTCAAATCAATCACTTCTTTGGTCAGATCACTCGGGTTTTTTCACCTCATGGAAAGCACGCTGTTATCCACGACTCTCAGGATCTGGTGTCCTTACCATCCGTCTTCCATCACGACAATCCATCTACATGGAATCTTTATGATGATGGCTGGCTTCGAAGTACATCTGGTGCCCTCATCCTTTGGATTCCACACCACTACCCGAGGTCTGGCCTCTGCTTACCTCCAGCAACTGTGCTTATCCACATCACGGGAAACCGGAACTTCAGATAAGACCCTTATAAACCATAATCAGAAGTGACATATATATAAAATGTATAGACACTTATAAGGGTAGGCTGTTTGTCATACAAATAACTGTCTGAGAAGAATGTAAGAAATGTAGAATTCTTTTGTGGTCCAGCAAGGATGACAAGGAAAATAGACCCCGACGATAAATGTCCGTTGGTGCAACATATATTTGGGCGGTACGTGTTGACAATGGTAGTTATAAGTTCTTACCTAGCCTACACTTCTCAGCTTTACTTATATGTATGTACTACCAATAAGCATATTCAAATACAAACCCATTATAACTGTAGGCCCAATGCGCAAATTGAATCTGTGAGATATTGATTATCAACATGAACCACTAAGCTTGATGCTAGAAACATTCAATATTTGGGTGGAATCACATAATGAAACAGTACTGTTGATGGTATTCGCATTTAATATTTAATATTACATAACCAAGATTCTAGGCCTGTCACATGACATGTTACCTGATTGCATGACACATTCACTTGTGTACATAATCAGAGAATAGACCTGTTGACATATTCGCTTATGTACAGGGTCTAGACTGCTTTGTCATCACACGTAACATTGAGGCCTTTATGCCATTCATTGTGATGTCATATTACTTCAGATGACATCATAGATAGGAGCGACTTATGCCATTGGATGTTTTTATAGACTCTAGATAAGTCTTTTACGCTATTGGTCGATATTCTTATATCACATAGTTTATTTAGAAGGTACAGCCACTGCTGTAAACGTATATAAGGATGGCCCTTCTGGCCATCCTTCCCCTTTTCTTTAGTGTCTTATACAGTGATTTCTCACTGGAGCCATCTACCTCTGAGCTGTTCCACATCTCCACCCGATTACGCTACCTTTGACACTCTAGTTGGAGGCTCTTTATACTCTTGATTACTACCTCGGGATTTCCACCTGAAGTGTGAGTATTCCTACACTTCGTCCCTCCCTTAACCTGCGACTTTGGATTTATTCCTGAAAGGTTATGAGCCCTGCTAGATGGGGTTAGGCCATTACTGTCAAAAGACATCCTGCGTCCTAGCCAGGGCCTCTGAACACTCATTTTTATGGTGTTAATCATGCCTCCTGTCATGCACGGAAACTCCTGGGTAGTGTTGAGAATCATAGTATTCTATTTATTATCTTCTATTCTATAACTATGATTCTAGACAATGTTATGAGTGAACTATGACTGCTGACACATTAATTTGTGTTACAGAGTCTAGACTGCTTCTTACATAAGCAGGGATTCACTCTAACATTGTAATCCCTGCATTTGGCCACAGCCATTACTAAATATGGGAATTTGCCATACCCTCCGTGGTACTTTCTTCCTTATCAGAAAGGTGACTTCATTAGTCATTTGGCCAATTCCATATAAGGGATTTTACGCTATTCATTATGACTCATTACATTCTTATAATGTCATAGATAAGAGCGACTTACGCTATTGGATATTTTTATAGATTCCATAGCTCTCTTTACGCTATTGGTTGATATTCATATATCACATAGCTTATTTAGGAGGTATAGCCACTGCTGTAGACGTATATAAGGCTGGCCCTTCTGGCCATCCTTTCCTCTTTTCTTTAGAGTCTTATACAGTGATTTTCGTCACTGAGCCACCTCATCTCTGAGCTGTTCCACCACACCACTTGACTACTACCCTTGACTCTCTAGTCGAAGGCTCTACGTCTTGATTACTACCTATCAGTTTTTCCACCTACGTGTGAGTAGATTCCCACATGTCCTTCCCTTTCATACCTGTGACATTGGGTTTATTCCCAAAAGGTTATGAGCCCCGCTAGACGTGGTTAGGCCATTACTGTCAAAAGATATCCTGCATCCTAACCAGGGCCACTGAACTCTCGTCTTTACGGAGTTAATCATGCCTAATGTCACGTGTGGAGAAACCTGGGTAATTCTCATGATCTTACATGTGCTATCGCATTTATGCCTAGCATATGTTGCGGCTGCAAACAGCGACCCTCTTCTCGCCGTTTCTGAGCTTGCCATATATACTGTGGAACACGGTTACCTTGTCATACAATGACAAGAGGAGGTTTTACACCTCTCTTTCTGTTTCCAAGCAGCGAACTTTGCTCACACCTTCTGTTGCTCAGTTACTAAACGAGCAATCGAAGAGGTTCGTACTGCTTCAGAACCTTCCACAGTTCCTATACCCCCACATCCAATACCTCGAACGACTACTCTGTCTTGGAATCCTCCTTCCAGACATCAAGGAACACAGCCTTGTCCATTAGATGAATTTTCTGCTGTTCAAGTTTCCCCTGGAGTACCCTTCGAGATTCCTTGTCCTATTTGTCAAGGTGCTATTGAGCGAGCAGAAGTCCATTATCATGTAGAAAGGAACGTGATAAGACGAGGTCCAGAAGAATCTCTCAAGGATCATCAAAATCCTTTTATCGTTACACAGAACGTTTCTGCACAACCTCAGAGATTTTACGGTTTACCGAGAGCATCTTGCTTTTGAGATTTGCCACCACCTCTTGCGAATTATCCTGCACTTCGACCTTCTCCCTCTAATCCTTCCTCACCACCACCGTCTCCATACCATGTCACAAATCATCCTTCCACAAAACCAGCTCTTCACAATGAGAGCTCGGGCAGAACGAGGAAACAATGAACCCGTTGTACTCATAACCACCAACCCGCTGTTGCAACATCCTTAACCATTGAGGACTCACCACAAGGTCGATCCCAACAACCTCACTCCCGATCTTCGTTACCCATTGGAACCCCAATCTTTGGGTCCACCGAGACACTTCCCCAAGGATTTTCCCACACAGAATCTTCAGCTGGAAATCACGGGAGCTCTCACTCGGAGACGGAGAATGCTCCTCAGGGGCCTTTATCCATTTGAGATCAAAGCCTATTGCAATGTTCGAGCGTGGAAACTGGACAACGAGTTTTTAGTCCAGTCAATGATATACTGAGAGGATCACTGAACTCAGTAGCCTCATTCCAGGATCTCCACATTCTGGATCTCACACTTCCGATTATGACCGAGCAAGTCGAAGTAGCTCCAAACGGTCGAATTGAAGATCATCTTCTGGGAGCGGTTTATCTGACCGAATATAACCCTATCCCTTCCAACTGCCAACAATCTCCCCAACTGGTTCTTCCCATCCAAATCACACCAGTTGAGACCCAGTGTCCTAACAGATACACCGTGGATGGCTTGATGTACATCTATGAGACTATAGCATCGGGTTACGAGGCAGCTGGATGGGCTTTCCCAGCTTTGACTTTAGATGATTGTGAGTGGTATACGGTTTATGGACAACTCTGGGAACTCCTTCCCTGTTCCTTCTTTCCTCCCCTCTACTTCAACATGTTTTAATGAAGGCCATGGTTCCAAATTGGATGCCATGTTCAGAAGATTGGATGGACACACCTCATGGAGGATGGGATAATGGATCGGATCCCAGAATAGAAAACATGAACAATGATATTGACATTAGGACCTGGAACATGTTGTTTGACAGGTACCATCGGGCACGTTACCTTTGTGGTAATCCCTCCAGCCACGATTACCGTCTTCACCTTCCTTCCTTACTACAAGAGAAGGACCACAAGCTGATCCAATTTGCTAGATAAAATGGGTTCAACCTCGACACTGTTCGAGAGGCTGTGGATGAAACTTCACACCAAGGTGAGAAACGTGCTGGAGAAGAAAGCGGATCAACATGCTGACTTCGCCCTCATACTTAAACAACAGACACTTTTATGTGCTCCTTTACCTACGACTTGGCCTCTTGTTTGTTGCCCTGACATTTTCGATCCCAAAGACCATTGGTATTGTAACAATTTACAAGTACCACCTTCTTCTTTTCTTGAGTATAATGCTTGGATTTCATCGTCCTCTTTACTGAGAGATGTTGAATTACCTTTTGTCACTTGTGGACAAAAGAGAATTAGAGTTTTCAAAGATCCATCTCAATATATCTCGAACCCACACTATGTGGAGAGCCTGTACTTCGAAGATTTCAAACATCTTGCTTCTGAACCAATTCCAAATTGGTATTGAGACGAGTGGACTTTAAAATTCTTCTCACCAAGTATTAAAACTCAATGTCAAAAATACTGGCAGAAACAGGTCAAACGTCCTAGGAGGAGAACTTATGGATATATGGGTGGTATAGATAACACACTTCTTCTTGACCATTGTTTTAATATATTGTTTTGCTGACGAAATCTTTGTTTCTTCAGATATCCATGAATAATACATCATGGCAAACATTACCATTCCCACCAACTTCAAGCTCGAGACTTATATGTCTCAATGAATCATCAAGCTTACTGGAGCAGACAACTACACTGCCTGGGCTGCTCAGATTCAGTCCACCTTCCAGTCCATGTCTCTCTTTGGATGGATGGATGGAGCTGTCGCCTACACAGGAACAGCTGCTGCTGATCAAGGAAAATGGGAGCTGATAGATAAACGCATCACTGGTATCATGGGAGGGACTATGTCTGTTAGATTCGTTGATTTGCCGTCGTGAGATCGTGCAAACGAATCATAGAACAAATAACGCTGAGGATATAACCGCTCTCTCTAGCGCTTTCGTATGAACTGAAAGCACTTGATACGTGGCTCCAGACGTGGATGTGACGAGGAGCCTCAAAGCATTGTCACACACAAGTACTTCGGGAGACCAGAGATTGCATAGGATAGTACTAGAGGAGAGAAGTACATCCAGGTGCGTAGAACTGGCTGGGGAAATGCCAGTGAAGAGGGTA
>JBBPLF010001048.1:0-12352 GCA_038089615.1 Aureoboletus auriporus
ATTCTATCACCAAGTGTTAAAACTCAACATTGAAAATTCTGGGCACAACAGGTCAAATGTTATAGAAGGAAAACATTTGGATATATGGGTGGTATAGATCACACACTTCTTCTTGACCATTGTTTCTATATATTGTTTTGCTGACGAAATCTTTGTTCTATGCAGATATCCACAAATAAAACATCATGGCAAACATCACCATTCCCACCAATTTCAAGCTTGAGACTTACATATATGTCTCAGTGGATCATCAAGCTTACCGGCACGGACAACTATGCTGCCTGGGCTGCTCACATTCAGTCCACCTTTCAATCCATGTCTCTCTTTGGCTGGATGGATGGTACTGTTACCCATGCGAACACAGCTGCTCCTGATCAGGGAAAATGGGAGCTTATAGATAAGTGCATCACTGGTATCATGGGAGGGACCATGTCCGACTCCCTTCTTCATCATGTGATGTACACTTATGTTGCAGTTGGCGGTGTCGCTCGTCCATCATTGGCCCAGAAACTTTGGACTGACCTTGAGAACTTGTTCAGAAGTCAAGGATTTGCCGGACAGTGGGCGCACTTCCAACATGCGTGTCGCATCAACATACAAGATGGTCATGGGAACAACCAAGCAATGAACAATATGGCTTCTATACAGTCTGCGTTCGAACAGGCTCACTCTGCTCGACTGCAGTTACCTGCTCAGTTCAAGGCCATGTTCATGCTTACCCACCTACTTCCTCGTTTCCTCACCTTTGCCTCCAACCTGGTACACACTACCACAATTGCCGACTTTACGATGGATCTAGTTATCCATCGTGTCAATGCTGAACTCAATCTTACAGGTTCATGGCAACCTTTGCAAGACTGAATCTCTAATGTGGTTACCAATGACCAACCGGTTGATTTTCTGACAATCAATCAGACTGCTGTTATTCGTCATGGGCCTCCACAACAAAATCAGTGGAGGAACAACAACAACAACAAACCCCGTGGACAATACCATGTGAAAGGTAAAACATGCCAACAGGGAGGAAATCAAGGGTTTAACCCTTCTTTCCAACCGAGCAGGGCTCATAACCTGTTCACAGTAGCTAGGGCTTAACGGATGCTATGCACGGGCCTAGCTTAGATAATATGAGTGATTGACTAAAATAATATTGCCATGACTTGTGTGATGCGCTCAATAGTGAAAGTGTGGGATCAGGAACACGTGCCGTTTTATTCTCCACTTTCAAGTATATGTACTATCTATGTATTTCATATGCTGAATAACTTGGCATGCATGGCTTGGAACCAGCCGTCCCATGCGGTTTCAACACTAAGGATTGCTTGAAGTCCAGTTCCAAGACTTTGAAGACTTGTGCAGTTTTTACTGCAACTCCGGAAACTAAACCAGAGGTCTCCTCAAAGACAAAAAAATAGTCCATGACCTTTCTGACTCTGCACAGGAAGAAGGTTGCATTGAACCTAATTGTGCACTCAAGGAAATCCATCTCAATGTGTCCACTCTCTTAAATCCGAAATTGCTTATGCCCTCTGTCTCAATCTTTTCACATGACATTCCTGCTTTCTCCATGCTTGTAAATTCAGGATCCTTCAATTTTTTCATAGATATGACCTTTGTCAATAAACACAGTTTTTTCACCTACCCTGCCCCTCTGTTGCACCTCCATCTCTTTGATGGAACCACGAACTCCATTATCACTCAAGCTCTTGACCTACCTATCTGTTTCCAAACTGGTGACATCACTCCGACAACATTTTGTGTCACTCCACTGGATGGCTCCTATTCCCTTGTTTTAGGACATAACTGGCTCACCCACTACAATCCATTGATTGACTGGGTTTCAAGCAGTATCTCATTCTGTACACCTGAACAGTCCTTGCCAGCACCCTCGAGCTCAACTCTGCAGCCTTTGGACCTACCTCCTCTGGCTGATTCTACACCATCTGATCCACCACATTTCTCTGATTGAAAGGCACCTCCTATTGTGATCATCAGTGCACCAACTTTCATGCTTGCATGTCACCTTGAAGGCTCTGTTCAATTCAATGTGCAAATCCATCCCCAAGGGAGTGATCTCTGTGCCTCCTCTGCTACTCCAAAAAAGGCCGATCTCTCTGGAGTACCTCCAGATGTTATGATTTTCCCTTATAACCCATCTTTTCCCTACATTTATGGACTCATCATCTCTTCTCGTACCTTTGCTAGACATTCTTCCTCTTCTCCTTTTTAATTCCTCTACTTCAGTTTCAGAACCCCTTTGAACCACAATAGTTGTGTTCACCATTGGCCAGAGCCACAAGGAACTGTTTGAAACCCTTCGGAACCACGATCCCTTATATAATGGACTATCTCCTCCTCAGCATCGCTCTCTTTATGTGATGCCTCATGTTCCATTATTCACCATCACATAGCCATAATGCTGCAGACTCTGCCTTATGCAGTACGCAGCAACACCACTCCTACTGCATACCACAAGTCTATGCAGCACCAAGTTAGTATAAGTAGTTATCCATCCCTGCCTATATTCCCCAGCTAGTTCTAAGCAATCTAGCATTGTTACTTAGCACATTCATAAGTCCCAAGTATGTGCATTGGGTAGTGAGATACTTCTTCTCTTTGCTTTGCCCACAACAAGTCTTCAAACTACTTCGAGTGTTCGCTGTGCTACATTCCAATGCCCAGCATTAATACTGGACTACCACGACTTCACAGATGTGTTTAGCAAAAGCAAGGCCTCTATTCTTGCTCCCTATCGTGAACACAATCTGAAAATCGACCTGGAGGAAGGTACTTCACCTCTCATTGGTACTACATACTTTCTTTCCCCATCTGAGCTTGAATCCCTTCATGCATTCCTTGATGAACACCTAGCAATGGGTTTCATTCATCCCTCATCCTCTGCTTATGCCACTCCAGTTCTCTTTGTCCACAAGAAGGACAGTTCACTCCACCTCTGCATCAACTTCCAAGAACTTAATAAGATCATGAAGAAAGATCACTATCTGCTTTCCTGTATCACCAACCTCCTAGATGCTCTGAGCCATGAAAAGATCTATACCAAGATCAATCTCCAGCATGTGTACCACCTGGTCCACATTGTTGACAGAGATGAATGGAAAACATCATTCTGGACTCACTATGGCTTCTATAAGTGGCTCGTCATGCCATTCAGTCTAACCAATGCTCTTACAGCATTCCAGCAATTTGTCAACACCATCTTCACAGATCTCTTAGATGTTTGCATGATTGTATACCTCAATGACATCCTTATATACTCCAAGGATATGGCCTCCCACAAGGAGCATGTCCAAGAAGTACTCCATCAACTCTGCAAACATGGAATTTACACTAAGCCCAAGAAGTGTGAGTTCCATACAAACTCCACTGAATATCTGTCTTTTGCCCTCCAGTTTCACTATGTCTTCAGACAAAGTCAAAATGATCCAAGACTGGCTGGAATCCCAGACAGTAAAGGACATTCAGTCCTTCCTTGGCTTCACTAATTTCTACTGGCATTTTATTCACAACTACTTTGATATTGTCATTCCTTTAATTCATCTTACTTGCAAAGGTACTTCATGGAACTTCTCTGATGACTGTTACTTCACTTTCCAGACCCTCAAAGACACCTTCACATCTGCTCTGATCCTTACTCACTGGTCTCCAGACACCCCATTGATCATTGAAATGGATGCATTGGATTATGCCATCGCTGCTCTCCCTCTGACTGGATGACGAAGTCTGCTCTGTCACATATTACTCTTGGATGCTTACTGCTCTGAAGCTCAACTATGACACTCATGATAAGGAGCCACTTGCTATTCACAAGTCCTTCTGGACTTGATGTCATTACCTGAAGGGGTCTGTTATTCCCATTGACATTGTCATGGACCACAAAAACCTAGAGTATTTTGTGACCTCTAAGCTCCTGACTTGCCGGCAAGCCTGGTGGTTGGAGTTCCTCTCGCAATTTAATATGGTTGTCTGTTTCCACCCTGGGCACCTTGGCATGAAACCTGATGCCCTTACTAGACACTGGGATGTCTATCCCAAAGAGGGGAATAAGGATTACACTTGTGTCAATCCTTACAATTTCTTTCCCATTTTCACTCACGAGCAGCTCATTTCATCCCTTCAAGCGACTTATCTTGCAGCTCTGGTACCCCAAGCTAGCATGCTCTTTGATATCAAGCAACTCCATAGTAATATCCTCTCTGCTCTCCCCTCCAACCCTATTGCTATCCAGCACCTTTCCCCTACCAAACCCCCTGACTCCCATTGGTCAGTTGACTCTGATGGTTTCCTTCATCTAGATGACCACATCTATGTCCCTGATTCTGATGATCTCTATCTCTGTGTCCTCTGCTACAAACATGACCACCTGCTCTCTGGACACTTCAGACAGAATTGGACATTAGAACTCATTTGATGCGAATATACATGGCCAGTAATCTGAACCTTTGTAAAGGACTATGTCTTGTCCTGCACATCCTATGCCCACACCAAAATTCCTAGACACAAGCCATATGGACTCCTGAAACAACTTCCCATCCCTGAGAAGCCCTGGAACTCCATTTTCATGGACTTCATTGAACAACTTCCTCCATCCTCTGGATTTACCTCCATACCCATTGTTGTAGATCATTTGTTAAAACAATGTATCTTTATCCCAACACATGACATGATCACATCTTCAGAGTTGGCTAAGTTGTTCCTACTCCACATCTTTTCCAAGCATGGAGTTCCCTCTCACATAACCTCTGATCAAGGCTCTGAATTCATGTCATACTTCCATTCTCTCAGCAAGGCCCTCAATATCTGATTACATTTCACCTCCAGTTATCATCCAGAAGAAGATGGCCAAATCAAATGAATAAATCAGACACTCAAGCAGTATCTAAGGATCTATTGTAATTACCAGCAAGACAACTGGTCCGAACTCCTGCCCCTCATGGAGTTCTCCTAAAACAATGCTCCAAATGCTACTATCAGAGTATCTCTGTTCTTTGCTAATAAAGGCTACCTGTTACAATTTTCCCCTACAACCCGTCTTTTCCTTATGTCTATGGACTCATCATCTCTCCTCGTGTCTTCACCAGGCACTTGTCTTCTCCTCCTTTCTAGTTTTCCTGCTTCCATTCTAAAATCCTTCAGAACTACAATAATTATGTTCACCTTCAACCGGAACCACAGGGAACCCTTTGGAACCCCTTGGAACCATGTTTCACTTTGTTTCTTGCCTAACACTTCCACCTTCAACCAGAACCATAGGGGATTCCTCAGAACCACTTGGAACCACCTTTATATTTGCTTTGTGATATATACTCTTTGGAACCACAATGGACTACATTCCTCTCCTCAGCATTGTTCCTGATGCAATGTCTCATGTCCCCTTACTAATCATCACATAGCCATGATATTGCAGACTCTGCCTTATGCAGTACGCAGCAACACTGCTTTTACTGTGCGCATAGTTAGTATACAGTAAATAGCTATCCGTCTCAACCTGTATTCTCCAGCTAGTTCTACACAATCCAGCATTGTTACTTAGCACTCCACAAGCCCCAAGTGTGCGCATTGGGTAGTGAGAACTCTATTGCTTCACCTGTTGTCAATTTTATGCTTATCTAATCTTCCCAACCTTATCTTATCTGATCTTAGCAGATCATCTTTAAATCTTTTATCTTTTGGACTTAGCATCTTTCAAGTCACGGACCACTTTGGTTCTCACGGTCACGTGACATTCTTAGGTAATCATTCCAGAACATTCCATGATGTCATACCTTAGGGCAGACATACATAGCCACATGCGCACGGACCATAGCACAGCATGTATTTTAGTATATAAGCAATGCATTCTCAATGGAGAACTCCAGTCAAGTTCTCGTTGAGCTTTCCCCTCAATCACTCTTGTCTCTTAGTCAGTATCAACTGTGTGCGCCTGTGTCCAGTATTGGATTAGGGTCGACAACATCACCCACAACAAGTCTTCGTACTACTTCGAGTGTATACTGTGCTACATTTCGACGCCCAGTGTTAACACTACCACCCCAACATAACAGTGCACCCTGAATGAGATCTCACCTCCACTTGAGCAGGTGAATGCTCTGTTGACCTTGACTCCCTCCATCAATTCCTCCATGAAAAAATGGCTCATGCATAAGAGTGATACCAAGGCCCTGCAGATGCTAAGTGGACTCTGGCACCAGACTTCAAAGTTGGTGATCAGGTATTCATCAAAGTAAAATATTTCTGCTCTATACAACCCTTCAAGAAACTATCAAAGAAGAACTTGGATCCATATGATATCATCATTCAAGCTAGAAGTCACTCCTTTATACTCTATCTCCCTGATTCCATGAAATCTATACACCCTATCTTCCATGTTTTGCAACTGGAACTGTTAACGCTGGGCATTGGAATGTAGCATTGCGAACACTCGAAGTAGTTCGAAGACTTGTTGTGGGTGAAGCAAAGAGAAGAAGTATCTCACTACCCAATGCACACACTTGGGGCTCGTGGATGTGCTAAGTAACAACGCTGAATTGCGTAGAACTAGCTGGGGAATACAGGCGAAGTCTGGTAGCTACTTATACATTGTATGTTACTGCACGATCCAGTGTGTGCAGCAAGGGCTATGTGACTGCGCACTGCATAAGGCAATGTGTGCAGTATGGGCTATGTCTGGGTGAGTAAGGGAGCACGAGTCATCATATAAGGAGAATGATGACAAGGAGGGATTTAGTCCATTTATGTAAGAAAAGTGTGACTCAACAAATAAGACAAGCCAGCGAAGGAAACTAGTAAGGAGAAGAAGATAGATGTCTTGCAAAGACACAAGAAGAAACGATAAGTCCATAGACATAGGGGAATGATGGGTTATAAGGGAAGACTGTAACACATACCATCTGGTCCACATTGCTAACGGAGATGAATAGAAAACATCTTTCTGGACTTGCTATGGCTCCTACAAGTGGCTCGTCATGCCATTTGATCTAACCAATGCCCCTGCAGCATTCCAGTGATTTTTCAACACCATCTTCACAGATCTCTTGGATGTTTGTGTGATTGTATACCTTGACAGCATACTTATATATTTCAAGAATATGGCGTCCCACAAGGAGCATGTCTGAGAAGTACTCTGTTGCCTCTGCAAACACAGACTTTACACTAAGCCCAAGAAGTGTGAGTTCCACACAGACTCCATTGAATATCTAGGTTATTGTTTTTCGCCCTCTGGTCTCACTATGTCTTCAGACAAAGTCAAAATGATCCAAGACTGGCCAGAACCCCGGAAAGTAAAGGATATTCAGTTCTTCCTCAGCTTCACTAACTTCTACCAGTGTTTTATCCATAACTACTCCAATATCATCATTCCTTTAACTCGGCTTACTCACAAAGGTACTCTGTGGAATTTCTCTGACAACTGTTGCTCCACTTTCCAGATCCTCAAAGATGCCTTCACTTTCACTCTGATCCTTACTCACTGGTTTCCAGACACCACATTGATCATTGAAATAGATGCATCAGATTATGCCATCGCTAGTACCTGTTACAGTTTTCTCTTATAACCCATCATTCCCCTATGTCTATGGACTTATTGTTTCTTCTTGTGTCTTTGCAAGACACCTATCTTCTTCTCCTTACTAGTTTCCTTCGCTGGCTTGTCTTATTTGTTGAGTCACACTTTACTTGTTGAGTCACACTTTTCTTACATAAACGGACTAAATCCCTCCTCATCATCATTCTCCTTATATGATGACTCATGCTCCCTTACTCACCCAGACATAGCCTATACTGCGCACATTGCCTTACGCAGTACACAGTCACATAGCCCTTGCTGCACACACTGGATCATGCAGTAACATACAATGTATAAGTAGCTACCAGACTTTACCTGTATTCCCCAGCTAGTTCTATGCAATTCAGCGTTGTTACTTAGCACATCTGTTAGATTCGTTGATTTGCCGTCGTGAGATTGTGCAAGTGAATCGTAGAACAAATAATGTTGAGGATATAACCGCTCTCTCTAGCATTTCTTGAGAACTGAGAGCACTTGATACGTGGCTCCAGACGTGGGTGTGATGAGGAACCTCAAAGCATTGTCACACACAAGTACTTTGGGAGACCAGACATTGCATAGGAAAGTACTAGAGGAGAGAAGTACATCCAAGTGCGTAGAACTGGGTGGGGAAATGCCAGTGAAGAAGATAGGCTACTTATACTAGGCTGGGATGCTGCATAAGGCAGTAGCCGCAGTATGTGCTGCGTAAAGCAATGCATAAGGTATGTATGCTGCGCGGGGCAATGCGTGCTGCATGAGATGATGCATGCAGCGCGGTGATGCGTGCCATGCGGGCTGCATAGGGCAGTGAGAGCTGCGTGTGCTGCGTAAGGCAATGCAGGTAATCTAGATGGGATTGGGAGATACGAGTCATCATCGGAAGATGTGATGATGAGGAGGGAAAGGTCCGTAAAGTAAGGAGAGGTTGAGTGTAAGTCAACAGGGGTAGCGTGACTCAACAAGTGAGTGAGCCTGACTCAACAAGTGTTCGTCAGGACATTCGTCAGGAGTGACTTGACCAGTGCATCAGGTGTTCATCAGGTGTTCGTCAGGATGTGTGTCAGGCATGACTTGGACGAGTAAAGCGTGTAAGTGAATGTGGTAGGTAGACCCTTGTCCTAGATGTCTACATTCTTCCTCCAAATGCAAGGTGTTACATTCTTCCTCCGAATGCAAGGTGGAAGGTTGAGTGAAGAGGTGATGAGAAATGATGAAAGAAAATGAATATTCCAGGTGCCAACCTGGATCGTAATAACATCCATGAGCCCCAAATGTGCGCATTGGGTAGTGAGATACTTCTTCTCTTTGCTTTGCCCACAACAAGTCTTCGAACTACTTCGAGTGTTTGCTGTGCTACGTTCTGACGCCCAGCGTTAACAAAAGAACTAGCTCTTCAACCTCATCTCTGTCCCTCGACAGAAAGATATGCCCACCATTTCCGGACAAGGATCTCAATGAGGACAGACCATACGTCCCCCCTCTGATTCATCAGACGATACTCCTACACAATCCACACTCTTCGCACTCCCAGCACCAATCCCTAGACAACTGCCACCACCACCGCCCGAAGAACCTCATTCCAACATAGAAATGTCAGACCAAGGAAGCAAAGACATTGAACTCAAGGCCGGACTCCCAGCAGATTTCTCTGGAGATCCAAAGGATGCTATACGTTGGAAGATGGCCATGTCAACCTACTTCAATATGAACCAAAAGTTCTACAATGAAAATGCCAAGGTCCTAACTGCCCTCGCAAAAATGAGCAAGGGTTGAGAAAGCACTTTCTCAGAATCTATCTATATGCAGCTTGCCAACAACACCATAAAGGATCTCACCTTTGCCAAGCTTATGGAATTGTTTGAGAAAATCTTCTTCCCCTTCGATTACAAGAACCAAGCCAGGGACCAGTTAGACAAATTAGTGCAGATAGGGAAGAGTGACGCTGGATACACCAACTACATCACTGCCTTCCAGGCCACGGAGGCCATAGCGGGAATAGACAATGAATTAACCAAGATAAACTACCTCATGAAAGGACTGGACCCTGACATCTCCACAAAGATCCTCTCCATCAATCCCATCCCTGACAAACTCTCCGAATGGCTCAGACTGGCCAGAGTATTCCATGCTCAGAATAAAAGGATAGAGGATCTGTGGAAGAGACAAAAAGTAGACCTTCTGACCAAAGGAAGATCTGCCAGAGACCCCAATGCCATGGATGTTGATGCCATTTGCATCAACTCCACCCAGCTTTCACCAGTAGAAAGGGCAGAACACATGAAAAATGACAAGTGTTTCAGATGCCACCAGGTAGGATGCCACCCTTGGAAGCACACCTGAGACCAACGTCCTGAAGGACAAGGAAAGAGCAACAACTGGGCCCCCCCCCTCGCCTGCAGAGGAACCCCACTAGGAAAGAACAGGTCAGAAAGACCAAGTTCAAAGAATACCAGGACGCCCTAAAAGAAAAAGGGGTTACTGAGGAGGAACTCATACGCACACTCGACATCCTCTATGACATCGATAAGCCGGAAACAGTTGCCACAAACCAGGTCAAAGAAGAAGAAATCTTGTCTGATCCAAACAGTGAATCCATGCAAATTCCCATTTCACTGTTTGAACAAGAAGATGATCAAATCGTTGACACGTTTGCCCTTGTTGACTGTGAAGCAAGCAGAGACTTCATAGATCGCGATCTAGTAAAAAAGAAAGGATACACACTGATCCAACTGGATAAACCAAAGAAGGCACAAAATGCGGATGGATTTCCGAATATTGGAGGAATCATTCACCACAAAGTGATCCTTACCATCTGGATCAGAGAAGTGAACAAGAAGAGAGAATTCCTCGTCATTAATTGCAGAAAAAAGAATCTAATCCTCGTCATTAATTGCAGAAAAGAGAATCTAATCCTCGGCATAACGTGGCTCCGAGAAACCAATCCCTCAATAAATTGGGCCACAGGAGACCTTGCTTACTTCAAGGAACCACAAAAACTCTCTAGATGACAAGCACGATGGATGTTGTTCCTTCAAGACTTTGATCTCCACTTTTCCCCCATATCCAGAATACAAATGGGACCTGTTGACGCCCTGTCTCAACGAGATACGGTGGACACCTCCACTGACAACCAGGAGGTTACCCTCTTGCCTGAAGATGTCTTCATCCGTACTCTCAACCTCGCCCTTGTCAAGAAAATCACTGATTCTACCCCATCCGACCCATTGGTCATCACTGCCCTCAAAGCACTCAATGAAGGGACACCCTTGTTTGCCAAATCCCAACCACATAACTGGGAATATATTGATGGAATGCTACACTACAAACATTGTCTATATATCCTGGAGCCAGCATGACAGGAGCTTGTCCACCTTATTCATGAAAGCGTTCACGGAGGACATGGTGGAATTTTTTGTACTACCAACCTTCTGCAACGAGATTATTGGTGGCCTGGCATGACCACCTTCATTTGCAAATTTGTTCAATGATGCGCAGTCTGCCAGGCTAATAAAATCAATACTCATCCCACTACTCCGGCGTTGTCCCCCCTTCCTTCCATCTGCACTCGTCCTTTTCAGCAGGTCTTGGTTGACCTTATCACTGATCTCCCTCCTTCCCTCACTTTCGATTCTATCATGGTCATGGTCAACCATGGACTTACAAAGGGGGTAATCCTCATCCCTTGCCATAAAACCATTGATGCTGCCGGAGTTGCCCAACTATTTTTCACAAATATATTCCAACATTATGGACTCCATGACCACTGCATCTCCGACAGAGGACCCCAATTTGCATCCACCTTTGCACGAGAACTTGCCAGACTCCTAAAATACGATCTAAAACTCTCATCCGCATGCCACCCTCAAACTGATGGCGAAACCGAATGAGTAAACCAAGAACTTGAGACCTATTTGCGCATATTCTGTGATGGACACCCAGAACAATGGGCTGACCTACTTACCATGGTGGAATTCTCCCACAATTCAGCCGTTCACTCCTTGACTCTGAAATCCCCATTCTCCCTCATCCTGGAGTATGAACCCCACTCTTATCCTCCAATCGGAAAGACGTTCCTCCCCACCTTGGAACACACCTATTGGAACTAGAGGAAGCCCGACGGGAAGCCCTTGCTGCGCATGAAAAGACCCAACAGATCATGAAGGAATGAACTTCTTCCAAGTTCCGCCCTTGGGAAGTTGGTGACAAAATCTGGCTGGAAGAAAGAAACCTTTGACTGCGGTACCTATCAAAGAAACTGTCCCCCAAACAAGAGGGACCATTTGAAATCACACAGGTTATCTCCCCTGTGCCGTACCACCTCAAACTACCGCCCACCTGGAAGATACATGACATCTTCCACACCTCTCTCCTATCCCCTTATTGAGAGACTGCGGAACACGGCCCCAACTTCTCAGATCCACTGCCCAACTTGATCGGCAGAGAAGAAGAGTACGAAATAGATTCAATCCTCTCACACTGCAGAACATGAGGACAAAGGCAGTATCTTGTATCCTGGAAAGGATATTCTGCAGTAGAAAATACTTGGGAACCAGAGGGAAACCTCCAACATGCACAAACACTCCTGGACGAATATAAATCCACTCGACCAAGGGACTTCCCCCAGTAAATGCTCCAAAAGAGAAACTTTGAATTCCAACCCGGTCTTCCTTTCTACAAGTTCTTCTTCCTCTATCACAACCATTTGCCTCCATCTCATCCCCTTGAACACCAATACTTCTGCAATAGACTATACAGTGGCTGTCCCTGGCACTATGAATCATGACTCAA
>JBBPLF010001049.1:0-12351 GCA_038089615.1 Aureoboletus auriporus
GAGAATGATGACGAGGAGTAATAGTCCAAATAAGGAAAGGTGACTCAAAAGGTAAATGAAGCGTGACTCAACAAGTAAATGAAGCGTGACTCAACAAGTAAATGAAGCGTGACTCAACAAGTAAATGGAGCGTGACTCAACAAGTAAATGAAGCGTGAAAGCGAACGATCCTAGGAAGGAGAAGAAGACAAGTGCCTAGCGAAGGTACTAGGGGAAACGATGAGTCCATAGACGTAGGGAAAAGAGGGGTCATAAGGGAAAACTGTAACAGTATATACATATATCACTACCTGATTGGCACTCAGGACTATGCACTTGTTTATGATGGTGATAGCAACAAAGGCATTATCGCCTGCACAGATGCAGATTGGGGACAGGACAAGATCACATATCACTCCCAAACCAGCTTCGACTTAAAGCTGGCCAATGGTGTGTTCCTGTGGAACTCACACTTCTAAAAAACCATAGCACTCTCTTCAACAGAAGCAGAGTATATGACCTTAAGTGACTGCACACAACCGGCTGTTTGGATCCACCAGATGATGGGGGAACTTGGGTACCATCTCAACCCTATTCCCATATGTGGTGACAATCAAGGATCACTCTTCCTTGCTCAGAATCCCATTATAGAGAAACGATCCAAATACATCCCTATCTGTTATCACTTCATATGCAACATAGTAATGATGTGGAAACAGGTCGATCTGCTATTCGTCCCTGGGACTGAAAACCCTGCCGACATGTTCACCAAAAACCTTAGCAAAAATAAATTCTATGAGTACCATAGCCAACTAGGTCTAGAGTTCTATATAAATTCAACAGACTAAGCTAGGTCTCATTCCTCTCACCACCCTATACCAGCTGTGTGGACAATCCTTCCTCTTGCCCCTTCTTTTCCTTCTCTCGTAGTGCCCTTATGGCCTTTCATACTTATGTTTACCCCCGGTACACTAAGTAAGGGGGAGTGTTGATAAAGTAGTAGCAACAGTCATGTGACTCACAATGCAGTAGTATATATTACAAACTCAGTAGCTGAGTTTGAACAACATCTAGGGTTTTCACTATTACACTGGGCGTTGGAACATAGCACAGCATATACTCAAAGTAGTATGGAGACTTTTGTGGGCAGAGCAATAGAGAGTCTTGCTACCCAATGTGCACACTTGGGACTCGCAATGGTGCTAAGTAACAATGCTTGATTGCATAGAACTAGCTGGAGAACACAGGAGACTTGACAACTACTACTTATACTTCCTTAGTACTGTACAATCCGGTGTGAGCAGTAGCTGCAGCACCTCTGTGGACTGTGTAAGGCAGAGTCTGCAGTGACCTAGCTAAATGATGGGAAATAGGGACATGAGGCATTGGATGAGAATAGCAAGGCCTAGGAGAGGAAATGTAGTCCGTGGTAGCCTCAGAATGTCAAAGGAATCAGAGGGAACAAAGAAGAAAGAATTGTGGAAATCCCACCATAAGAGCGGTATATGAGATGCGAAATACCACAGTGAGGGCGGTATTTGGACACAGAAAATGCTGCCATAGGGGCAGTATTTGAGCATGGGAAATCCCACACTGGAAGCAGTATTTGGTGGGATTTCAGGAAGGAGAATCAGATAAGTTTCTAGTGAAGATACAAGGAGAGACAATAAGTCCATAGACATAAGGAAAAGATGGGTCATAAGGGAAAATTGTAACATTCACCCTTCCTCCTTTCAACAGCATGCTCTCATCTCTCTATTGATTGAAGCTGGCAGCCTTGGACTGGTATAAGTTGCTCTCGTCAGTTCTGCTCAGGTTGGGCTTCTGCAAGTGTTAGAATTGTAGAAATGGACATAACTCCAGTGAAGTCTGAAGTGGAGTCTTCAATGGGACTTGGCTTCAGCTTGTGTGCTGCGCCCTTACCGAACCCAAGGGTCCTGGATTTGTCAGAGGGTCGGAGGTCACGAATACCATTAGAGGTTCAAGTATAGCAAAGGGAGGAGATGAGGATGGAGATTGGACAGAGACCAGGATGGAGATCAGACAGAGACCAGGAGGTCAGAGCAAGGAGAGAAATGTAGTTTGATTCAATATTTGACTGAGGTTACAAGAGTGTACAAAGGAGTTTATATATGGAGAGCGGAAGTGTCTAAGGTACAAAATCACATAAATATATCAGAGGTAGGTATGGAGTGAGAATATATAAGGATCAGAATGACAGATGGAGAATGGAACAGGAAAAAATGACAGTCAGGGAAACAAGGAATGGATGACAGAAGTAAAATGGAGAGTATGTATGAGATGACAATGGAAGAATATAGAAGTATAAATGAAGGTCCAGAGAATGGAGATACCCAAGTGCATGAGAATGCACTGGAGTTGTTGCAGAATAACTGGAGTTGCATCACAGTGACTGGAGTTGGACTTGGAGGAAAACCGGGATATGACAGCAAGTCACAGGTGGACCTGGTAGTTTTCATTCATCAATCCACACTCAAAGACAGATGGTGCTGAAGAGAAGTACAAGGCTCTGGATCTCAGGAATATGAATCACAAAACCTTGGATAGCTGCTGTGGATGGTAAGAAGGGAGCGATATGTTCGTCCCTAAAGGGATACACAAGAGGAATGAAAAGAGGGACAATTGGCCAAGACCCTTCAACCAGGGAAGAGCCTTCATGACGAACCTGAGATTTTCTGGAGTGTTCTGCTGAAAGTTGACGGCAGATCCACGGAATGCACAATGTAATGCGAAGAATGGGAAAGCAGGAAAACGATAAGAATGATGAGGACTTGTGTGGAAGCCCTTAGGACAGTTGACGATTGAAGGGAATGATAGATGGAAGGACGAAAAAGATGAATTTCAACTGCCTAATTACAGTCTTTTATAGTCTGGGCATATCCTAGACTGAAACAAGTAAGGTACATCTTTGGTTGCGCAGCATATGTGTTCCTTTCTTCCAATGTCTGGAAGAATAAATTATCTCCGAAATCGGAACTAATGGTGTACCTGGGTGTTGCCCCCGGCAATGAGGCTAACTACCTCTTCATGCAATCACCCAACAATATCCTATTCACTGCTGTGCAAGCTTCATTTGAGGAAGTGCATTTCCCAAAGTGCAAGGGATCGGCCCCCAAGCCAAAATGCATTTTCCAAAAATCATCTGAAGATGAACCACCTGCTCTGGTCCTACCCCCTGTGACCACTCAAGATGATCCCCAATCTGAGTCCGATTGTTCTGATCTCACACCCCCAGTCCAGGACCATCGCATTCTATAATACCACCTACAGCCCCTGCTCCTAGGCAGCCTCCAGCCCCTAAGAAGCACCACCCTCCACCATCTGCTGTACCTGCTGCACCATGCCATTCCAGCTGAGAGCACAGAATTCCACACTGCCTGGATAATATTTATGGTAACAACTATCATCCAGTCGACCAGGTCGAAGACATTGAGTGTGAAGATTGCCGCCCTTCATCTTCCCAGTGGATTCCTGGCCAATTTCCCAACACACCCATCCCCTCTGATCCCACCACTGAAAGCGAGGATGACATCGAACAACTATGTCATGAGGGGGGATCTGGGTTGGCCACATACCTTTTATCAAAGGCATTACCTGCGGTTTCTGCAAAAACAAAACCACACTGTGAATGAACTCTTAGGGATATATCTACCCTACCTCCAGATCAACAAAAGGAATGGGAAGCTGCATGTGAGACTGAGCTCAACATGCTCAAGCAGCAAAAAGTGTTTGAGCTAGTCGATGCACCGAAAGGCTGCAAAGTTATTAGCAATCGCTAGGTATTTGACATCAAACCCAATGACCACAAACGCACCCGCCTCGTAAGGCTTCTCCCAGGTCAAGGGAATTGATTTCGACCACATATTCTCCCCTGTCATAAGGTTTGAGACAGTGCACTTAATGCTTGCACTGGCCTCCCTTAAGAACTGGCATATTGAGGGACTCAACGTATGAAGCGCCTATTTATATGGCAAACTAGACGAAGAGATTACATGAAGCAACCCAATGGCTTCCGTAGTCAAGGGGCAAGAGCATAAAGTGCTCCATTTACGATATGCCCTTTATGGCCTTAAACAAGCCAGACTTGCCTGGTAGGAAACCCTTAATGAGTCCATGAAAGATCTCAGATTCACACATCTGAAGTCAGAAGCCAGAATCTTCTTATACAAGAAGAACAGAACCTCAGTGGTTGTAGTGATCATCTATGTTGATGACGCACTATTCTGTGGCCCAAACATTGAGACCATCAGAGAGATCAAAGCTGCTTTTATGAAGCACTGGAAATGCAGAGACTTACTGTAGGTCCTGCAAAGGAGTTTTTACACATGAATATCCGATGAGACGGCAGCAAGATCTTCATCAATCAATGCGCCTACTTAGAGAAAATCCTCCAAAGATTTGATCTTACCAATACTCGTGTGGCTCCTACTCCTCTCCCTCAGGGTTACTACCCAAAGGCTCATGAAGATGTCATAGACACCAAAATCAGATCGCTTTTCCAACAAGTGATCGGATTGCTCCTATACCTTATGCTTGGGACTCATCCTGATATAGCATTTGCGGTGATTGCCCTCTAAAAGCATGCCACCAAACCTTCTAAGGATCATCTTGATCATGCACTTTATACATATATGCTGCTATCTATTTGGGATTAAACATTACTCCCTTGTATTTGATGGGTCCACTAAGGCTGGCTTAATCACTTATACCAATTCTGATTGGGCATCAGATCTGAACACAAGATGCTCACAAACAGGCTGGTTTATTAAACTAGCAGGCTGCATCTTCAGCTGGCAATCTCGCCAACAATCTCGTGTGGCATATTCGTCCACCAAAGCTGAATATGTTGCACTATCTGACTGTACCAAACAAGTCATTTGGATTTGCACCATCATGGAAGAGCTAGGATATTCAATATCTCCTACTTCAATTTGTGGTGACAACCAGGATTCCATATTCATGGTTGAAAACCCAGTCACTGAAAGCTGCTCCAAACACATCAATCTTCGATGGCATGGCATCTGTGACTATGTCAAGGAAGGCCTCATTGAGATTTTTTACATCGAGGGTACTAAAAACCCTGCCGATATGTTTACCAAGAATCTTGGTCTGGATGTGCTCACTCATTGCCGAAAACAATTAGGCCTTGAGTTCTACAACAAACCACAGTCATAGTATTGTATTTGCTTACACACTCAGAGTAGCTGTTTAGCAAGGAGAGTGTTGAATAAGTATCTATTACTGTTCAACAATATACTTAATTACCATAGTGTAGTGTAGTATCCAGAACTTTGGAATCCAGAATCTTGGAACCCAGAATGTGGAACCAGAAGTACTAATAAGTATATATATACACATATCATGTGACTTCAGCACTGTAGTATAAATTACAAAGTCAGTAGTGGAGTTAATATAGAACTACTTGTTCAGTTACCACACTGTGCTGTCAACATCGTACTTCCTCCCTCAGGTCTATTCTACTCCTGTAGTACGTAGCCACTTCAACAAAGTGCTGCAGTGCTGATGAAGATCCAAGTGCATGACCATGGTAGAGGCAAATCCATAATGCTTCTCTGAACCTTGTGGCACCTTGCTGATGAGCCAACCATCTAAATCATTTATCATTATCCAGGGGTACTTGGATACCACTCTCGTTTTATATTTCTCAAATTTCTCAACGACTCCAGCTGGGCTGCGCATAAGAGTGCATAAAACTTTGCCGAGGGGCGACGCGGCAGTCCACCGGCACACTGTAAAATTACCACTCCCACGAAGAACGTTCTTGTAGGGCCAAAAAATTGTGGGCGCTTGAATGTGCGGGCCGAGCGAAATTAGCAACAAAACAAGTGCGCGAGACTCATCGGCGTCAACCAACAAATAAATAACTACTTGGAGTACGTTTGAGTGAATGATAACCTCTGAAGCATGTCTTAGGGTCAGTGCCGCGGTGGCTGTACAACGCAGACCAGGAATATTTATCTTTGCATCTATTTGTATTCATCATGTAATCTGAAAGGAACGTTAACGTTTGAACCCATCATCGATTCATCCATCATGGCCGCTGTCCCCGAGCCCGTGATTCAAGTCTTCGCAATGTTCCCCCTCGATCCTACCAATACTGAGCCTTCCAACTGGAACTGGGTTCATTGCCTTTCCTTCCCAATCGACACCCTCACCAAACTTCAATTCACACCAAAACTCTACAAATGGATTCGCTATGCAACCGGAGTCGTCGTTGGCGCACAGGGTCACCTTTCCTTCAGTCGTGACTCGCCGAACGATATCATCGATTACGACGAAGACCTTCCATACGATTCCGCCAATCTGTATTATCATATCAACGACATCGAGAGAAAAAATATGTTCCCAGTCGATCCTAACATGGGCCGCACGACTGTCACTAGCAGCGCTGCGACCTCTCGCAGGGCCGATTTTCGCAGCGACATTATAGCGAGGGATGGAAACTGTGTTTTGACAGCGTGGCGGCCCTATGTTTGTGATGCCGTACATCTGCTGGCCCACAGCAAAGGGAGTGAGGTATACTATTTTGTCTTTCTTATTTCTTCTACTCAATGCGTGGCAGTACATAGAGAATTTTACTCGGCGTCGCAGCCGAGATCCTGAAGAGAAAGACCTTGTGTCCAACATTGACGACATTCGAAACGGCATACTTCTCAACTCAAATTCTCATCGCAGCTTGGGTAAAGATGTCGCATTCTTAATGGTGGGCGATGTTCTCATGTTACTTGATCGAGTCTGATAGCAAGCAGTCCCCTAACTTTGCTATGTCCACGAATGATGTCGACCCCACCGCAGCACCGACAGCGAGAAGGTGTACAGCACACCTCTTCGATCCCGACATGCCAGAATTATTAGCCACTGCCCGCTCAGGGAACCCAGCCCAGATGCCTGCTGATGCTGCCAAGTGGCCTCCTGACATTCTCTTCGATGTCGTATACGCTGATGCTGTAATGGGTCATTTTGCTACTCAGACAATGCTGAACGCACTTGAACATTGGAAATCCCAGTTTTACCCCGAAGGGATCACCAGTGCTAGGCAAGCAGAATATCGGGAACTCGCGGATAAGCAAGCCACCAAGTCCGAGAGGAGGGACGATCAAAGTGGGGCACGTGCCGAGCGGGCCGCTAAGCGCGCAAGATGTGCCAATGATGACTTCGACTTCGTCGACGCCCTCTTGATACTACCATACCTCATGGTACCGCCAGACAAACGGGAGGAGGTCTGGAAAAGAGCTGCAGAAATGAGTGCAGAGAAGGCGCGGAAGCACGTGGAAGATAAGGTGGTAAGTTGGGCCGAAGGCGTAGCGAGATCCTCGTGTATGTGATAGCACTGGCCTTGGACTAGAAGCATCACGACTTCATATTCTACTTTGCAATATTCCAACTTGTACCCGTCAACTCAAAGTCCTTGCCACTGTGAACTCTTATGTTGTATCAAACTTTGACTATTGGCAAGCGATGAACATCGACCTTGATGACCTCCGCACGTTACTCGTCGCGTTTACTTCCAACGGTAAATATGATCTTTCGGGGGCTCCAACTCATACCACCACCTGACTGTTTTATTCCCACGGTTCAGGCCTCGAATTCGGGAGGGCCATAGAGTCCTCCCTTGGCAAAGGAGGTCAAAGTGGCCTTTGGACACGCTCGACGGAGTCCGTAAATGACTGTAAACTACCAAGACGAGCCCTCCCTTAGTAAAGGAAGTTAGTAGCAATACTAATTGCACTCCCCTGGGTATGAAGAGACACAAAAGTACTGTGGGTGAGCTTGGTGAGTTCTCTTAATCATGGCACTTGTCACTTGGCCTGTGCTGTCAAACTCTTTAGGTCATGTTACCAATGTGGTATGGAGTTCGACACCAAACCGGATGAGCCCTCCCTTGGTAAAGAAGGTTTGAAGGGGCAATAGTGCCACTCGGAGAACAGTCTGGTCACCATCCCAGACCGTGCAACAGTAAATTCTGTGCATGTTAAGCCCGACAGAGTCCTCCCTTGGTAAAGGAGGTCCATAAGGTGCATTAGTGCCACTCAGTTGCAGGGTCTAGCCACCATCCTAGATCATGCAACACAAGCCCTCCCTTGGTGAAGGAGGTTTGAAGGGGCAATAGTACCACTTGGTCAGACTGTGCATCAGTAAATCCTGTGTGCATGTTAAACCTGACAGAGTCCTCCCTTGGTAAAGATAGTCTGTAAGGTGCATTAGTGCCACTCAGCCAAAGATGTGTCACACCCATCCTTGCACATGTTACTGACAAGCCCTTCCTTGGAGGTTCTCAGGAGCATTAGCACCACTTGTTTGAAGGGTCTGGTCATCATGCCAAATCATGACTCAGCTACAACTGTTCATACAATGCCAAACTGTAAAAGGGCATCTGTGGGGGACATGGGCAATCATAACAGGGGAAAATTGGGTTCTAAAAACCATCTGAGATCAACATGGTTGCAGGACATCCTTGGCCTTTCCTGCTTGCAGGGAGGTGGGTAGTCTGTTTTTGTTGGGGTGGGGGTAGAAATACCAAACAGGTGGGGCAGTGGACTTTTATTGGATTGTGGATCCATATGTAGTACTGTAAAGTCTACAAATGAAGCACAAGTAAGGGAATGGGAAGCTTTGTCCAAATTGGTTCTTTGGTGATAGGATGGGCTGTGGCATGCAAAGATACAGTGACTCACAAAATTGTCCCAATGTTTGGTACATTTTCATTGTTTGTTAAATAACTCTGGAACACAAACATATATCAACAAGATGTTGGCATATGAATGGAAGGATTTACTAATGGCTATGTAATGGTCAATGAATTATGTAAATTAGATCAGAAACCATGGAGATATATGTAATTTAAAGCTGTTACTCATTGGGACAATTATGTGAGTGTTGTTTAATAATATCAGAATCCGATGCTCCACCATTTCTATGGCAACCAACTATCAATAGATTGTTACTATGGTAATGCTATATGTCATGTGACCAATATTTGAGCTATTTAAACAGAGTTATATTATTAAAACCTTTCAATTCTTCAATGTACCCCATCTTCTCTGCTCAAAAGGAAAATATCCCCTCTCTTGCCTCTAATGGTCTTTCTACTTGCCAGATTGCCCTCAAAATTGGTGCTGGCAGGTCTACTATATCCAGGATATTCAAAGACATCCTTCCTGATTGACTAGTTCCTGTTTCTGGATGCCCTTCCATGCTTTCTGCTTGCTTTCAACAATCCATTTTGAATCAAATCACTACTGGCAAGGCTGCTGATGCTGTTCAAGTCACCAAACACATCAATACCATCATCCCTCATCCAGTCTCCTCAGAAACACTGAGAAGGATCCTTAGGAAAAACTCATTCAAGGCAGTGGTAAAGAAGAAAAGCCCTTGCTTAGTGCAATTCATAGGAAGAAGCACTTGAACTTTGCCTTAAAGTACAAAGAATGGACTGTAGAGGATTGGAAAAGGGTAATATGGTCAGATGAAATTAAAATTAACAAGATTGCATCAGATAGAAGGCAATGGATGTGGAAAAAGGCTGGAGAGGGGTTGATTGAAAGGGAGGTCCAGGGCACAGTCAAGTATGGTGGGGGAAATATCATGGTATGAGGTTGTATGGGTTGGGAGGTATGAGAAGACTTGTTGAGGTTGAGGGAAAAATGAATGCTAAGCAGTATGTGGACATCCTGAGGAACAACTTACTGCCTAGCATGAAAGAAAGTGAAATCAATATGAAGGATCTTATTTTTCAATAGGACAATGACCCCAAACATACCCCCCAAAAGGCCAAGGAATGGATGGAGAACAATAATATCACAATCCCCAGATCTCAGTCCTATTGAACATCTCTGGAATCACATCAAAAGGGAACTTTGCCAATATCCAACACAGGCCAAAGGAGTTTGGGATGTATGGGATAGAGTGGTAGAGGTGTGGGAAAAGATAGGGCCAGAAGTGTGTCAGAAGTTGATTGAAAGTATGCCTAAAAGGATTGAAGCAGTGATCAAGGCCAAGGGGGGTCATACCAAGTACTAAAATTGCATTTATTATGTTTTTGAAACCACACTCACATAATTGTCCCAATGAGTAACAGTTTTAAATTACATATATCTCCATGGTTTCTGATCTGATATATGTTTGTGCTTCATAGTTATTTAACAAACAATGAAAATGTACCAAACATTGGGACAATTTTGTGAGTTATTATAGTCCTTTGATATCTCATGTATCAACCACCATTTCATATGAAAACACAAATTGCCCACCACCAAACTTGAAAACCTCATTTGAATCTGAAATGCTGACTCCTTCTACAACAACAATGGAGAAATCCATTATATGTGTGACCTCTTCCTAGTCATTGAAGGAATCACCCAACGAATAACCTTCCATGTCATGTCTTATGACTGAGACAACCTCATACTTGGACTCTCTTGGCTTAAGAAGTCCAACCCAAAGGTTGACTGGGTTAACCAAACCTTATCCCTCAATGAATCCCTTGAAGAATCCAAAGACCTCTTTTATACCCATATAAAAGATACCAAACCCCATGACTCCTTCTACAAAAAGAAGATTCCCTCTCTGCTAAAACATGTTCATGTCCATGCTGCAACAGACCAACATCTGTTCTCTTATCTCAAACAGGAAACTGAAACTCAATACATTCAATGTGCCCTTGACAATCAGACCATTCATTGAATTGTCCAATGTGGATCCTGCTTTACCCCACAAGGGTCACCAGTCATTGCTAAACTCACCACCGCTACTGAACTTGCCATGACTGCTGAAAAGAACAAGCAAAAGACCACCTTTCCCCCCGAATATCAAGATTTTGCCTTGGTCTTCTCAAAAAAAGCAATCAAACATGTACCCCCTTTTCGTCCCTATAATCATGAGATCAACACCAAAGATACCTTCATCCCCAAGGTTGGGAAGGTATATCCTCTTTCCCCTGAAGAAATTGAAACCTTCCTAGATGAACACCTTGCCTCAGGAAAAATCTGCCCATCCAATTCTCCCCAAGCCTCTCTTTTCTTCTGGATCAAAAAGAAAGATGAAGGCCTCCACCACTGCCAAGATTACTGATATCTCAATGAACACACCATCCATGACACATATCCCCTTTCCCTCATCTTTGACCTGGTTTACAAACTCCAAGGAGCTAAGATCTTCACCAAGTTTGATGTTCAATGGGGCTATAACAATGTTCATATCAAGGACGGACATCAATGGAAAGCTGCCTTCATTACTCATAAAGGTCTTTTTGAACCCATGGTCATGTTTTTTGGTCTCAACAACTCCCCCCCCATATTCCAATGTTTTATGAATGACTTTTTCAGGGATATGATCTCAAAAGGATGGCTCATCATCTACATGGACAATCTCCTCATCTTCTCTCCTGACAACAACACTCATACTGAATGAACTAAGTAAGTCCTCTAACATATGAAAGAACTTGACCTCCACCTGAAACTTGAGAAATGTAAATTCACCACAAACAAGGTGGAATACCTCATAATGATCATCAAACCTGGTCAATTAGCCATGGACCTTATCAAACTAGAAGGAATTTCCAAATGGCCCACACCTACAAAGGTCAAAGAAGTTTGCCCCTTCCTAGGATTTGCCAATTTCTACTGACAATTCATTTCTGACTATTCTTTCATCACCTGACCCCTCATTGACCTCATCAAGAAAAACCTCACCTGGGAGTGGACTTCCCCTTGTCAACAAGGCTTTGACAAACTCAAGGAACTCTTTTTGTCAAAACCAGTCCTTCACCTCCCAAACCTCTCTTTGCTGTTTGCCATTGCCACTGATGCCTCAAAGTTTGCCTCTGGTGCCATTTTTCTCCAAACTGGCTCTAATGAAAACTGGCACTCCTATTCCTATCTATCACAATTGTTCTCCCCAGCCAAATGAAACTATGACATCTATGATAGGAAACTCCTCACTATCATCTGTGCCTTGAAATCCTGGCTGTTATGATTCACCCCTATTCTTTTCTCTCTTGTCATCTTGATTACCTTCTTATACATTCCTATCGGACACATGCCATGCTGTACAGCCTGTTTGACATCATCACTTCCTTTTTTGTCTTACCCATTGTATATTATTAAACATTCCTCAGAATTCCTTCGCATTCCATTACTTAGTCATTCCCTTCTTCTTTCCCTATATAAGCCCTATGATACCAATGATGTACCTCATGCTTGACCTACAGTGGCTCAAAAAACTGTCCGCATGTTTGCATATTTTACATTAGTTATGACTAAACACAATAACCCCTGATCCTAGCCCTAAACAACAAGTGTATAGAATGAGGTACTCATGCTTGGCTTTCTA
>JBBPLF010001050.1:0-12328 GCA_038089615.1 Aureoboletus auriporus
ATACATCATATAAGTAGCTACCAGACTTCGCCTGTATTTCCCCAGCTAGTTCTACGCAATCCAGCATTGTTACTTAGCACATCCACAAGCCCCAAGTGTGCACATTGGGTAGTGAGACACTTCTTCTCTTTGCTTCGCCCATAACAAGTCTCCGAACTACTTCGAGTGTTCACTGTGCTACATTCTGATGCCCAGTGTTAACAGGTTCAGTAAGGGTGCAGCACATACGCTGAAGCCAAGTTCCGCTGAGACTCCACTCCAGACATTGCCAGAGTTACATCCACTCCTACAGTTCTAACAGTATATTTGATTCCCACTTGCTAGAACCCAGCAAACATGAACACTCACGCACATATCAGAGCAGGTACCAACGTTGTCCCTGCCCTATCCCCTCACTACAACCCTCTCTCCATATTTGGGAGCAACTGCCGAGGCCCCGAGTCCACTAACGACTTCCATGGGTTCTCTGCGCGACCTGCACCCTCCATTTCCCAAGGCTATCCCAAATCCCCGACTCCTGGAGCGCAGATAGTCTCTGCCCAGCTCGGAAGTGGTGATGGCGAGTCAGCCAGTCATCACTCGAGCCAACGTGAGGCTACCTTCTGCACTCCTGTTAACAACAACCCTCCTCCTCCGGACAATCCAGATTTCCCCAGAGATGACCTATCTGATGACAACTCGGACAGCCCTGGCCGAGACCCCTTCGACTCCAAAGGCAACAAGGCCCCCCAGAATGTGCTTGCCCAGCTCACCAGCGCAATCTAACTCCTTGCTCAATCCTCTCAGAAATCCTCCGAGTCAACTCCACACACTAAGGTCCAGGAACCAGATCAGTTTGATGGGATGGATCCCTGCAAACTCTGGGTCTTCCTGGTCCAGTGCAAACTCAACTTCCAGGACTGGCCGAAGGCCTTTAGAACGGACTGCGCCAAGGTCACCTTCACGCAGTTTTACCTGAAGGGCATGGCTCTGGAATGGTTCGAGCCCGATCTCCTCCAGATGGATGGGCCAGATGACTACAAGGAGTTCATTCTCGAACTTCATACCAATTTCGGTCCACACAATCCCATCGGAGATGCGGAACATCAGGTCAACCATCTATCTATGAAAGATGGTCAGAGGATCAACAAATACATGGTGGAATTTAACCGCATTGCTTCACAAGTCCTTGGATACGGAGAAGGTGCACTTCGGCACCACTTCTACAACAGCCTCCCCGATCGCATCAAGGATGAGATCTCTCGCATTAGGAAGCCTCCCACCCTTGCCAAACTCTGTATCCTCTCTCAAATGATTGATGCACGCTACTGGGAGCGCAAATCCAAAATCAGTTGTCAAATGAAGCCCACGCAATCCTCTTCCTCATGCTCTTCAAAACCCGCCACATCCTCCAACTCCGCCCCCACCTCCACATCCAACTCCAGTGGTCACATGGACTCCAAGGTCTAGACCGCCAACTCTGCCTTGTCCTCCAAGCCTGACCTTTCCTTGAAACTTGGAAAGGATGGCAAGCTCACTGCAGAAGAGTGCAAGTGCAGGTTCAACAACAAACTGTGCATGTTCTGCGGACATGCTGGCCACATGGCTAAGGACTGCTTGAAATCTACTTCCAAGGCTTTGAAGGCTTGTGCAGCTTCAATTGCAACTCTGGACACTACACTGGAGGTCTCCTTGAAGACAAAAAAATAGTCCGTGACCTCCCTAACTCCACACAGGAAGGAGGTCGCATTGATCCCCCCTGTGCACTCAAGGAGATCCAACTCAACACGTCCGCTCTCTCAGATCTGAAGTTCCTCATGCCCTTCATCTTTCTCCTTTCTTATGACATCCTCACTTTCTCCGCTCTTGTAGATTCAGGCTCCTCTGATTGTTTTATAGATACCTCCTTTGTGAATAAACATGCTCTTTCAACTTACTCCATCCCTCCATTGCAACTCCGCCTCTTCTATGGAACCTTAAACTCTGTGATCACTCAAGCTGTCAATCTCTCCGTCCGTTTCTGAACCAGTGATATCACTCTGACAACATTTTATGTCACTCCGCTGGATGGCTCCTGCTCACTTGTTCTAGGACACAACTGGCTCACCCACTATAATCCATTGATTGATTGGGTTTCGAGCAGTATATCATTCTATTCACCTGAACAGCCCTTGCCAGCACCCCCGAGCTCAACTCAGCAACCTCCAGACATACCTCCTCCAGCTGACCCACCATCCGATCCACCGTGTTTCTCTGACCGCAAGGCTCCTCCGATTGCGATCATTAGTGCCCCCACTTTCACGCTGGCATGTCACCTTGAAGGATCCATGCAATTCAGCATGCAAATCCATCCCCAAGGGAGTGATCTCTGTGCCACCTCTGCAAACCCCAAACCCGTTGATCTCTCTGGAGTTCCTCCAGAGTACCACAACTTCTCCGATGTGTTCAGCAAGAACAAGGCCTCTATCCTTGCCCCTCATCGTGAGCACAATCTGAAGATCGACTTTGAGGATGGTGCTTCTCCTCCCATTGATACCATCTATTCCCTCTCCCCATCTGAACTTGAGTCACTCCAGGCGTTCCTCGATGAACACCTTGCAATGGGTTTCATTCGCCCTTCCTCCTCCACTCACACCACTCCGGTCCTCTTTGTCTGCAAGAAGGATGGTTCACTCTGCCTCTATGTCGACTTCTGAGGATTCAACAAAATCACGAAGAAAGACCGCTACTCACTACCCCACATCTCCGATCTCCTGGGCGCTTCAAGCTTTGCAAAAGTTTACACCAAGATCGACCTCCGGCATGTGTACCATTTGGTCCATATCACTGAGGGCGACAAATGGAAGACCTCATTCCGGATGCTCTATGGCTCCTACGAATGGCTCGTCATGCCATTCAGTCTTATGAACGCTCCAGCAGCATTCCAGCGGTTCGTCAATACCATCTTTGCTGATCTACTCGATGTTTGCATCATAGTCTACCTCGATGACATCCTCATCTACTCCGAAGATATGTCCTCCCACAAGGAGCATGTCCGAGAAGTACTCCATCGGCTCTGCAAACACAGACTTTACGCGAAGCCTGAGAAGTGTGAGTTCCATACAACCTCCACCGAATACCTGGGTTACTGCCTCTCGCCCTCCGGTCTCACTATGTTTTCAGACAAGATCAAGGCTATCCGAGATTGGCTGGAACCCCGGAAGGTCAAGGACATCCGGTCCTTCCTTGGCTTTGCTAATTTTTATCGGCATTTCATTCATAATTATTCCGATACTGTCGTTTTTTTGACTCGCCTCACTCACAAAGGTACTCCATGGCTCTTCTCTGATGACTGTCGCACCACCTTCAAATCCCTCAAAGATGCCTTCACCTCTGCTCCTATCCTTACCCACTGGTCTCTGGATGCTCCGCTGATTGTGGAAACTGATGCTTCCGACTATGCCATCACTGGCATCCTTTCGCTCCGATGTCCAGACGATGAGGTCTGTCCTGTCGCTTTCTACTCCTGTACACTTACCGCTCCGGAGCTTAACTATGACACCCACGATAAGGAGCTCCTTGCTATCCACGAGTTCTTCCAGACTTGGCGCCACTACCTTGAACAATCCGGTACCCCCGTCGATGTCATCACCAACCACAAGAACCTCGAATACTTCACCACCTCCAAACTCCTAACTTGCCGGCAGGCCCAGTGGTCGGAGTTCCACTCTCAGTTCAATATGGTTGTCCGTTTCAGTCCCAGATGCCTTGGTGCGAAACCCAATGCCCTCACTAGATGCTGGGACATCTATCCCAAAGAGGGGGATAAGGACTACGCTCGCATCAACCCTCATAACTTCCATCCTGTATTCACTCAAGAGCAGCTCACTTCATCCCTCCAAGCGACTTATCTTGCAGCTCTGGTACTCTGAGCTAGCATGCTCTTTGATGTTGAGTAACTCCACAGTGACATCCTCTCTGCTCTCCCGTCCGATCCCATTGCTATTCAGCACCTCTCCCCTACCAACCCTGCTGATCCCCATTGGTCAGTCGACTCCGATGGCTTCCTCCGTTTAGATGACCGAATTTATGTCCTGGACGCGAACGATCTCCTTCTCTGCATTCTCATTACAAACATGACCACCTGCTCTCCGGACATTTTGGTCAAAACTGGACTCTGGAACTCATAAAACACGAATACACCTGGCCAGGAATCAGAACATTTGTGAAGGACTATGTCTCATCCTGCACCTCCTGCGCCCGCACCAAAGTTCCTAGACACAAGCCTTATGGACTCCTAAAACAACTCCCCATCCCCAAAAAATCCTGGAATTCCATCTCCATGAACTTTATCGAAAAGCTCCCTCTGTCCTCTGGATATACCTCCATACTCATCGTTGTCAATCGTCTTTCCAAACAATGCATCTTCATCCCTACCCACAACATGATCATATCTCCAGAGTTAACAAAGCTGTTCCTCTTCCACGTGTTTTCCAAGCACGGAGTTCCATCCCACATCACCTCCAATCAAGGCTCCGAGTTTGTCTTGCACTTCTTTCATTCTCTAGGCAAGGCCCTCGACATCCGTCTACACTTCACCTCCGGTTACCACCCGGAAGGAGATGGCCAAACTGAGCAAATGAATCAGACCCTCGAGCAGTACCTCCGGATTTATTGCAACTACCAACAAGACAATTGGTCCAAACTCCTGCCCCTCATGAAGTTTTCATACAACAACGCTCTGAGTGCTACCACCGGAGTATCTCCGTTCTTCGCCAACAAAGGGTACCACCCAAACCTTATGGTCCACTCTGAACAAGATCTCTCCTCCGCTCAAGCACGCGAATACTCTGTCGACTTTGACTCCCTCCACCAGTTCCTCCGTGAAGAGATGGCTCACACACAAGAGCATTACCAAGGCCCTGCAGATGCTAGACAAGCTCTGGCACCAGACTTCAAAGTCAGCAACCAGGTCTTCATCAAAGCCAAGTACTTCTGCTCTACGCGACCCTCTAAGAATCTCTCCGAGAAAAACTTGGGTCCATATGACATCATCACTCAAGCCAGTACCCACTCCTTCACACTCTGTCTTCCCGACTCCATGAAGTCTGTTCACCCCATCTTCCACGTCTTTCAACTCAAACCCTCCATACCTAACACCATTCCCAATCAGACTCAACCTCCACCTCTGGCAGTCAAAGTAGATGGCGAACTGGAGTATGAGATCTCTGAGATCCACAACTTCAAGATCAATCGTCGACACAAGACTTGCAAATTGCTTTACCTCGTGCGTTGGTCCGGCTATGAGGGTACTGATGAAGAGTCGTCTTGGCTACTCATTACGGAGCTCGGACATGCTTCCGAACTCGTCCAAGACTATCATGCTTGCTATCCAGACAAGCCCGGACCTCACAATTCCTGACCGGACACATCTTCCAATTTTGGACCCCATCTTTGCCCGATGGCCTTTAAGGGTTCAGGCTTAAGAGGGGGATACTGTCATATTCCGGATTTTCTCCAGGTCCAACTCCGGTGCAATCTCACGCACTTAAGTATCTCAGTTCCCCAGACTTCCTTATTGTACTTTACATTCTTGCCTCATCACATTCCATCACTTCTGACATTTGTTCCATCCCTGTCTGTCATTACTTACATCTCTGTCCCCGTCATTCACCCTGGAACACCACCACCCTCCATATATAAGTTTCTCTGTACTGTAGTTGTAACTCCAGTCGAATATCGAATTGAATCTTGAATTGAACCTCAAATTGAATTACCTTCCCTTTCTCACTCTGACCCTCCAGTCTCCGCCCGACCTCCCTCTTCATCTCATCCTCTGTTATACTTGAACCCCAGTGGTTCTCGTGACCTCCAGCCTCCGGCCTCCAAGCAAATTCAGGACCCCCGGGTTCAGTAAGGACACAGCACATACGCTGAAGCCAAGTCCCGCTGAGACTCCACTCCAGACATTGCCAGAGTTACGTCTGCTCCTACAGTTCTAACAGTACCTTGGTTTTGTCTTCCGGTTCAGCTTATTTTCTACTCGCGAATTGCGCACTAGTACCAGAGTACCAGGCTTGAAGTTGTAATCCTTGATACGGTTCTTGAATGACGCTTCTAAATGCTTTACAGATTCATAATGCGCTTTGAGGATTGTCTTGCATATTTGCACAAGGTCCTTGTAATGCTTCTGAAAACACTTTGCGCACCATGCTATAAGTCCTGATGTTGTTAGTGGTTGATCATCAGGAAGAGGGACAAGATAAGTTGCTTCGGATAGGTCAAAAGGAAAAAGAGTTTCAATGCCATATACCATGAAGTACAGCAAGAACCCGATGGATTTGATGATTGTAACTCGTTCTGCCCAAAAGACAGAATGAGCTGTGCGAGGCCAATGTGATTCCTCCCCCTGGGTAGTTTTGATGATGGCCTCCTGGACATCAAGATACTGTAACATCATTCGACCACACCATTCACTTGTGAATTGTAGGGGGGAGATGCGGATATGGCGGATATGATAATGTGCAGATAGGATGTCGAGTGCCTACATGAAAGCTGGCGCATTGTCAGTAACAATTTTGAATAGAGGTCCCCAACGGCAGAGAATGTCCTCAAAGATAAAATTGGCAAGGGCGGTAATGTTCTCGGATTGTAACATGCGAAACTCGGGATACGCAGACATCGCACAACGAGCTTGTACAATATAGTGATAGCCGCCAGCACGAGGCATAAGCATGGTGTCGATATGCACCTTGTGGAAAAGACCAACAATGTCAGGCACGGATGGGGGTATATGGAGTTTGACAGTTCAGCAAAGTTGGCATTGGTGACAGGTGCGTACATACCATTTGACGTCTTCAGTAAGCATAGGCCACCAGAAGTGCAACAAAAGCCGCATCCGCACAGTATAGGCACCTTTGTGCCCCAGGTCATCATGTGCCTGCTTAATGAGTGCGAAACAACGGTCTTCCAGAATGACTAACTGATGGCGACCATGTGGCTCACGACGCCAAAGGTTTCCGCAGAGGGAGAAGAAATGTGTGGCGGATGTGATAAACGCAGAGAACTCCTGATCCGACATCCTGGATGGGCAAACACCAGACTCAAGAAATGTGATAATTTGTTTGAGCCTAGCGTCCCGCTGGATGCCTTTCGGAGAACGCGGGATAGAAGGGGTCTTGATGATGCTATCGGATTGGGAGAGCGGAGGGGGATCTGTAGATAGCACGAGTGACTCGACAGCCAAATACAGGTGATCAGACAAGCACAAGCGCACAGGGGAAGCTGGTCCAGTAGCGCACCCGTGAGGATGGCCCGGAAGAACAAGCTGAGCTGGGAAATAGGACTGATCATTTAGCAATTGCATGGAGAAGGAATAGGATTTGTCAAGCCAGTCCTCTACGTCATCATGTTCCGGTGTATCCTCCTCAGCAGGAGGGCGGCGCGATAATCCGTCCGCACCCGTATGATGATCCGCAGGGACATGGACAAGGCAAAAATGGAAAAGGAGGATACCCGCGATCCAACGATTTATGGTTGCGTTTGGTTGAAGGTCAGGGTTGTTAATCATACCCTTGACATACTTGGCATCCATTTCGACTGTAAAGTTAGCAATGTTGAAAATAAAAATGTGGACTGCGCGGAGTGCACGAAATAATCCATAAAGCTCGAGCTTCGCCTGGGAATAGCGACTCTCGACTTCATTAAGTGTAATAGAGCCAAAATGGTTCGGATAGCGTTTGCCGTCCTTCCCGTCTTGGGAAAGAATGAAACCGATAGCGATATAAGACATATCCACAGCAAGTACCACTTCCCAACCGCACTCATAGTCGAGACGACACAAAGTGGGTGATTTAAGTATCGCATCTTTAAGATGCTGCATGGCCTCCTGCTGGGCTGCGCCCCATGAAAAAGGAACACCTTTCCACATCAAATCGACAAGCGGTCTGGCAATTGATGCGTAACCTTTAATGAAAATGCATAACACACCACATGTCCCGAGAAACCCGCAGACCTAACTAAGTGTAGTGCATTCAGGCCAGTCACGGATTTTCTGGACCTTCGGATCCGGGGGAACGCAACCTTCGAAGGTACATTTATGACTGACAACAATCGCATCTGGAGTGGCGAGGACAAACTTCTTAGCAGAGACTGTTGCACCAACATTCTCGAGACGCTGTAAAATGCGGTTTACAACTACAAGGTGATTCCATATAAACCTTCGAATTCCAGAGTTTTCTGGAATCGTTTCGTAAGAACCATCTGCATGCTGATAGCGGGTAGTACCGGATTTGATGGGAAGGTCGTCGATAAATGGCATAGTATGGTCGGGTATTTCATCTTGAAGGATGAAGGCCATGTCAGCCTGGTAGATCTGCACCGCGTTTGTATATCCCATAGGGACAGTGGTTAAGCGGTGAGGTCCAAGGGGAGTGGAAAAGGAGGTCATGTCGCGAGAATCAACGTGTAATGGTTGCTGATCATAGCCAGCAAAAAGATCCATCATGCCGTAGACTGCGTAACCCGCAAAGGATTCCGCAAAGTGCTCGACGAACGGAGGTATGGATGCGTCATGGATAGTAACAGCATTAAGGGGTTGGAGGTCGTGTATGAGATGGAAAGTCTTGCCATCCTGTTTGAGGACGCAAAACCAGCGGGATCGATATGCAGCGGTGGAGGGTTCATAGACACCCGACATAATGCGATCTTTGATGATTTGGATCGTCTTCTTCTGGATAGAAGGCAGTACTGGGATGTTGCGAAGTACCCAAGGAGTATGAGGTACAGTCGGAATCTTTACTGCTGGGAAATAACGCTCGCCGAGCTGCCCATGCTCAGTAGGGACCCAAGCGAACGCCATCTTGTGAACACGCACTAGCCAGCAAACAAGTTTAAGTTCATCTGGCCAAAGCCATTGAGCGGGATCGAGGTCAAGCGCGTCTGCGCGCTCTTGGGTAAAGCGTATGCCTGGAATAAAATTAGGAGGGTGAGTAGGCAAAGGCGGTAATCTGCCTAAAGGTTCAGCTGGTAAGCTGCGCACAACACGGAACTCTTCTGTAACTGGAGCGGAAACAGAGTGAACCTTCTTGGCGACAGGCTTATACGTGAACGCATCGTGAATATGGAAATAATGACGCGAGGTATCAAACTCGTAAGTCGACTGCAATGCGGTAAGATTAGTATGAGAAAGGACGGATTGAGTAAAGGAGAGAAATGGATACAAGGGGGATGGGATACGAGAAAGCATTAAAAGGGAATGCGAAGAAGTAAAAGAAGATTGAGATTGAGTGACCAATGAAACGGAAACAGTATTGGAGGTAACAGGTTGCGAAAATTCCATAGCAGTCTCTGAAGGTGAAGACCGCTCCGCAACAAGATAACGCAGGAAAGGATATTTGGATAAAAATGCTTGCATACCAGGAAATGTAATGGAATCTCCCCACTGTGAAGGCAGATCATCGAGACCTAAAAACCCAGTTCGACAATGCTTTGGTGGTTGTTGCAATGCAAACCATGACAGCAACATGGACATCCGTTAGTCCACACACAGGTCAGCATCTTGAATTCTTTGCTGTTATTGGGATCGCGTAGGGTGATGGTTTGACTGCTGTCTGGGAAGTCCTCAGTGGTTGCGGACATAAGGCAATGAAAAGAACGGCCTAGGAGTAAATCAAAATTAGCACAATCAACCACTTGTACCTGAAGCAAGACTTCTCCAGGCCCGAAGGACAAGGATAAGTTCTCCAGGACACCAAGCGTCGAATCAGTACTAGTATTAGCAGATGTCATATGCATATGGTGATCAGAGCGGATAGGTTTCCCGAGCTGTTTCCAAACCCGCTGCAATAATCTCAGAACTGCTGTCCAGGATGCAAGTGAGGGTATGTTTGGTGCCTACTACCTGGCCATCAAGACAGCACAGGGGTAAACTGTGATGCTCGACAATTAAACTGTCATCTGAGCACAACACACAATTGCCGTATTCACGATCGACCTTGCCTGGATCACGACCGGATAATTCGTTCACCTGTACAGTATTAGTATGAGACAAAGATGAATTGGAAATGCGTTTGGTAGTAGTCAGGTCTCGGAATTGCTTCCTAAACTCTGGAGCGATCACAAAGAGGTCTTTCACTGCTATTGGAACAGTGGACTCTAGTACCGCATTGAGAACATGCTTTGGAGTGGTATCGTCCTCGAGAGGAAAGGAATACCTGTATTGTCCGGGGGGGAAAGTGTTTTGGTTAGGAACAGGAATGTGCGGGGATATGTTACTCGAAGACACGGAAGTGGGTATAAATCTGCTGCGATCTGCGCTCTTCTCGTGTACATGGGAGGACAGAGGTGGTGTTGGTGGCCTAATGGAACCCGCAGGGACTGAAGCGCGAGCATCCAGCACTTCAGGAGAGACAATAGACTCTAGCTCCCCTGAGACTGTAGCAGAGCGCGAATCTGGTTTGGTAGTGGGCTTCTTTGGTGGTACAGCTACGCCGTCAAAACGAACGCGCTTCCCCCATTGCTGACCTTCCTTCGTAGCTTGGAAGGAGGCCCATGCTTGAGCAATAAAAGGCTGAAAATCCGGATAAGCTACATCAGGAGAATCGGGTACTTGTACGTCTGCAATGGAGTTTTCCAATGCGACGGGTTCAAATTCGATGAGAGCATCAATAGGTGCATCTGCTACCGACCAAATGCCGGAGGTCATATGCGCATGTATATCCCTAGAAAAGGTATTGACCGAACTCAAAGAGCTTGTGTTAGTGGGAACCATTACAGAAGATGAGGTAGCGGATGATGCGCTTGCCCCCAAACGATCCAAGCAATCCTTAAGACAATGTGCACCCGGCACTCTAGGAATGCGAGAACTGTCGGGCATATACAGCCTGCGATCGGTTCCACGGATAGTGCACGACGTACAGATATACTCATCAACATGAGGACAACTGTTTACAAAGTGGGCAAGATCATCACAGAAGGCGCATTTCGGGTTGCCTCCTTGCTGTACAGTATTGGTGAACTCGGCCTTGACATTCCCGCCCCCTTGTCACGAAACTGGTCTTTGAGGAGCAGGAGTATGTTGTTGAGGGAACTGAGGATAATGTTGTAGGGAAGGTGTTGAAAATGGCGCTGCAGATGGAACTGCATTGCACAACGCTGATCCTGTCAAAAGAAACTTAGCCGCATCAATGATATCAGCGATCAGGTATGGGTCATCAGGATGAATATCTGGTTTGACAATAGCCAGCCGATGACAGATCCAGTTCTCGACATCTTGCGGAAAACCAGCAAGGAACATGGAATCACGTTCTGTCTCGGATAGCTTGTTCTTGGCAATGAGCACGGCAGAGATTTTGGTAAACTTCCGCCGATACTCTCCCAGTTCATCTTGACTACGCATAGATTTCTTTTTGTAATCCTGTATAAGGTATTGGAGGTCAGCACGGCAGTAGCAATTATCACCTTCGCATCCAGGATAGAGATCCTTGACTGCAGTGACAAACGCAGCCCATGCAGGCAGATTAGCGCGAGCACTGGGTAGGGTTTCCCAAACCTCAGCTTTGTCTAAATCCGCATATCAGATAGCGGCCTTAATCTGCTGTTCTTCGTTAAGACCAGCTTGCATTTTTAAAAACTTGATGTTTTCTAGATAACAGGGTAGTTGAGACGGTGTTTTCCCATCGAATTTGGGAGCATTTTGGGTTTCCCGAAGGGGCATCTGAAAAGGATTCACATTTGCCATGGCGACAACAAGAGGGTTTGACATAGGAGAATTAGGAGGAGAAAGGGATATTGGTGAGACGGATAACGGAGTTATAGGATGAGTAGCCGCTAATTGATGGGACGAGCGGAATAAGTAAGAAAGATTCGGAGAAGACACAGATGAAGCCGGTGATGGGGTTAGAGGTGATAGTGGAGAAGGTATCAGGAAAGATGAAGATGATCGCGAAGAGAGAGGGGAATCCGGTAAGGGAGGCAGAGAATCAAGGCGAGGTGATGAATGAATAAACGCCCCTGGTAACTCTGGTGAGGTGAAACGGGAGTAACTGGTTGGTTGGTAACCTGGTGATGTATGGATACCGGGTTGTGAAGGCGAGTTGGTACACGTTTCAGACCTGTCAATGGATGACAAGTGGGGCGCATGTGACAGGTTTGACAAATCTGATGATAAATGGTGTGACGCGTCTGACGGATTTGACAGATCGGATGATAGGTGGAGTGACAAGGATTTATCAATGTCAGCTAGTTGCAATGCGACGGGATAAAAAAAATCGGAATCCTCGGAGAGGTTAAGATTGCGGAACTGCGCAAGTAGGTTTTCTAGCTCGACCCTTTGGGGGTTCGGGCGTAGTGTCCTTCTATTAGGTTCCTC